>PVKM010003405.1:0-57940 GCA_004027735.1 Carollia perspicillata
CTAAGAAAAAGAAGATAAAAATATGAACAGTAAAAGGACAGCAAATTCACAATTATTAACATCCACACCTAAAACAAAAGCAGACTAAGTGGTCACCTAAAAGAGGAGCAGAGCCACAGAAATGGAAGGTTAGCAACAGGGGAGTGGGAGGAGAGGGTGGGGAGAAGGTACAGGGAATAAGTAGCATAGACGGTGGGGAAAAAATAGGGAGAGGGCAAGAGTAGTGTGGGAAATGTAGAAGCTAAAGAACTTATGACACTTGGACATGAACTAAAGAGGGGGAATGTGGGTGGGAGGGGGTTTGCAGGGTGGAGGGGAATGAAGGGGGAAATGGGAGAACTGTAATGGCATAATCAATAAAAAAGTTAAAAAAAAAATCTTGTCCTGAAACCCTCTGGCTGTTATGAGAGATAGCTTTAGGTCTATATGACTGATAATCTTCAACAAAAATAAAACTTTGGTGTCAGGTGGTTGATTTTTAATAAGTGTTGAATTAAGTCACAACCTCTGAGGAGTAGACTCTGAGCTTTGTGGGGAGATGAGGCTCAGTGCGGTGAGGGCACTGCATGTTCTCATCAATCAGTAAGTGGTTGTGGGATAGATGAGTGGATGGAGAAGTGAGATTAGGTGGAGTGTTTACTGTGGTGATAGTAGTTATAACTGTTTATTGAGTAGCTAACATTCACTGAGGAGTCGATATGCACTGTGTGCTAGGTACTTCGGATGTATTAATTTTCGGTAACACTGTAGGTAATTACTGACTTATCTCTACAGGAGGTAGCTGAGGCGAGGATAGGTAGGGCCACTTGCCTAGGGCCACTTGCCTAGAGCCATGGAGCTGGCACTCAGACTTTCTTTTGGGTTCTTGTGCCCAGCCTCTCAACAACTATGCTGTAGGACTTTTGTGTTGTACAGACCAGAGATTCATATTTGCCGATATACTCATTAGAATAATCTTAAGCTTTTACTCAAGTTATCTCTCTCACTTGAACATTTTTTTCCCCCCACAAATGTTAATTGTAGAGTTGTAGTGTTCTCGACAACAGGTGAAAAATAGCAAATCCAGGTTTGAGTGTTTGGGGCTTCAGCTGGGCTCACTCACCGGTCAGTAATTCACTGTTTTTAACCTCAGTTTTATGGAGCTTCTGATCTAAAGTGGACACCTACTGCTGAAATTAGTTTGTTTTTATTCCCATAACAGAACAATGTTCAGAATAAAATCCAAACAGAACAGTGGTCTGACCCCAGCCCACAAGTATGTCTTTTGTGTAGAAACAATAAGGGGTCGTAGAGAAAACCGTGGGGTTGGTGCTCACACCTATTGAGTTAATACTCTATTGAGATAATTTGGAGAGACTTCCTATCAGTGACATAAATTCAGAAGTGTTCGACTATGAAATCTGAATGGTCAACTTGTGTAGTTGGGAGAAAACTGTCTACCTGCTTATGTTACAAGTTCTATGAACCAGGGCTACCCAACATGTGGGCTTTGGGTCCGGGACCGTTACTGGTGTGCAGGAGGTAAGCTCAGGATGGAGGTGAGGCACGTGGAAACTTGTACAGCAGTTTGATGTTGCTGTCATGGCCAAGAGTGGGATCTCGGGGCTTGTTTTTTTCTGACTTTTACTAAAACACTGCTCTATCATGGACTGGAAGAAGAGGAGTTCTTCGTCACTGATACCTTGAGAAGCACTATAATAAATGATTTTCATACCTATTGTAGCTAATAGCATCTTTCTATAATCAGAGGTTAACCCTTTAATAGAACTGTATCTAAAAGACTATCATGACCACAAAATACTCAATTTGCTTTTTATTAGTTTTAGTCATAAAATGTTTTAGTAATTTCAGCATTTCTTTATCTGTGCACCATTTAAAAAGATGAGCAGGTAGATTCATCCTGTGGTTGCTCCAGTTGCTCAGTACAGGTTGCAGTCTTGGAGCATTCTCTGTGAACTCAGCTTTCTTTATAAAGGATGGTTAAAAATGATAGCAGGTTTAGTTCTACACGGTAAAACTACTGTGTCCCTCATCGTTTCACCTGGGCTTTCAGCAGATCCTTTTGTGTGTGTGACAGGGACAGTGGGAAACCTGCTGCTTTTCATGGCGAAGATTTACTACTGTCATCAGTTTGCACAAAGTTTAAATTGATATTTTGCTGATTTACAATTGGCTTAGGTTAGGCTTCTTCTCTTAAACAGATCTCTCTGTGTGTTGAAAACCAGTCTGTATGCCCAGAAGTTGCTTCTCTTCCCCTGGTTGTATGTACATAGGCATATTTTCTGGTAATTTATATGCGTGTGCAGCAACATGTGAATGGAGTTGAAGAATAATCACATCAGCAAGAAATTAGAATTTCAAGTCAGCCGGTGCCCAGGCTTATAGTGTGTGGGTTTTCTCTCTCTCTCCTTTCAGAGCCTCTTACGCAGCTCATACATTTTTTTGACATGCACAAAAGAACATGCCGAAATGAAGATATATTCACATCACTCTGTCAACTCAGTAGTAATGTCAAAAAAGGAAATTGTATTACTTCATTCTTGGTGAAATTCCATGCAGTAAATTGCAGTGATTGCTGTATTTAAAAATATTTCCCTTTAATTTTTTTATCTGATTTTTTAAATTAATAAATGCATGCTTTCTATAAATAAGTAATATAAAGATTCATACAAGGAATGTCCTTCCATACTATTCTTGAACATACAAAAATAAAAGCATAACTGCATGCATATAATAGGTTTTTAGTATTTAATAGTATTTTTTTAATCCTCACCTGAGGATATGTTTTATTGATTTCAGAGGGAAAGGGGAAGGGGAGAGGGGGAGAGAGACATTAGTGTGAGAGAAAAACATCGATCGGTGGCCTCCCATATGTGCCGTGACTGGGGGTCAAACCCACAACCCACGTATGTGCCTGGACCAGGGATGGAACCCACAACCCTTTGGTGCATGGGACAGTGCTCCAACCAATTGAGCCACCTGGCCAGGGCTATTACTGTTTTTAAAGCCCTTTCTGACCCTTTGTTATGGGCCTCTGGGAATCCGACAAATGCCACGGACTCCTGCCTCCCCCTGGAAAATGCCCTTAAGTGCATCATAGACACATAATATTGCATGTGATTTTAAGAGGTTTGTGGCCACCAGGTCTGAATATTTGCTTCTAATGCTTATACACTTTTGAATATACTTATTAATGTAGAATTTTGGGTAAGGTGGATTTTTTTCTTTTAACCTATCTTTATTGGTAGTGGAGGGTTAAACACTTAAACATTTATCTATTTTTCTAGTGAATTAATTTTTCATAGCCAATTTTTGTAGGCAGCTTAAATTGTCTACTATGTAATGACATTAAATTCTAAAATACATTAAAATAATAGAAAAATTCTACATGTTATACTTTTGACTTCTAAAATTATAGTTTAACTTCATTACCTAAGACTATTATAAACTTGAGTTATTATCAATTTGTATTTATAGACAGATGTAGAAGATATATATTATACATAATGTAGGGATATAATGTAGGAACTTTGTCTAGTTTCTTACAGCATTTTGAAGGATTCTTGAACTCTGAAACTGAGAATGAAATTGGGATTGGTTAACCTACAAATTGTATCTTAATCAGGCAGACCTTAAAGTGTGCATAGTTTTTTAGAGTTAAAATATTATTTATTCACAATAAAATCCACTCACTTTAAACGTACAGTATGATGCACTATGCTAGTTTTAAACAAGTATATGATTTCCACTGCATTGTGATGTAAAGTGAGAGCTGTTTCATCCAAAGGAGTGTGTGCCCTTTGGTCAGGGCCCTCCCCTGACCTTGGTCCCAGGCCGCCACTTTGCAGGTTGCCTTGTCTAGAATTCCATATAAATGGGATCACACAGTAGATAGCATTTTGTTTGACTTCTTTTACTGAGTATAATGTTGAGATTTTATCTTTGACATTGCATTGCTATTTTGTTCCTTTCTATTGCTGAGTAGTAATCCATGGAATGGGTGTGCTGCAGTTTGTTTATCAATCTGCATTTGGTAGAATTTAGGATTACATTTAGTTTTTGGCTACTTTGAATAATGCTATGACGAACACTTGAATATCTCTGTGTGTGGATTTATTTATTTATTTTTCTCTTGGGTAAATCTAGGAATGGGAATTTGAGTCATGCATTTTATATTTAACTGTAACATACTGAAGTTACTGTTTTTTACCTTTCCACCAACAATTTTTGTGGAGCTATAGTTTTTTGGAAAGGTCTCAATCTCCACTTGCTGAACTCGGATAAGTTTAAGACCCTGTCTCCTGACCCAGGACAGACTGGTTTGCAGCCGAGCTCCTAGCTCTTGGGGATTATATCTTAAGTCTTAATGTTCCTTTGCTCACTGCTGCATTAACTCACAGAGTTAATGCTTGGGTTGTGAGTTTCTTTTTCTAGCTTGGTTGGCCCTCTATTTAAACATTCTAGAAATGCAGTTTATTCAACATTTCTACATGCACACAGGAATGGATGGGGTTAAAGTACTTTGAATTGGCATATTGCAAGGCCTGAAAGTTTCAGATATATTTCTTAAATAATTGACTTTTCAGTTCTGAACTTTTAAAAGTTGCTACCTTTATTCAAGGAGTTTTAGGTGGTAGGTTCACGGATATAAAGTTTACCAGGTGAATATTGACCCCGACATTAGTATTAAGAGATACTGTTGGTGATTGAAATCCATAGTAAACCTTTTCTGAAAGGACTTTATTAATGTACTGTGCTTCTTAATTCATCAACAGAAATTGTATAAAATTGCTAGTCTTGAATTATGTGATGATACCTTACATAGTTGTTTCTGCCAGTAGATTGGGTTTATTATATAAACCAGTGATTTTAGTAAAAACATGAAAATGTACTACTCCCACCTAGTGTTCATCCATCCCCAGGCCTTTTTGTTCCCTTAAAATATAGCTTGTGCACTTTATGAAAAGCAAATACTAGCATATTTATTTAAACTAGAGGGTCTGGCAGAGGTAAGGCCTGCTTGAGTGTGGTTGGCAGGGTAATAATGTGGGTATAATAATTTATAGTTTTGATTTGAACATTTCACTTAAAGTGTCATATGGTATGTTTAAGTGCGATATTATGTTACAGAATTACATGCTTATAATTTTTGTGATAAAAGATTTTATAATAAAAAGGGGGCGTTATTTGTGTTGGACTCTGTATTATTTAAAATCCATAGTTGACAAATAAATTCTTCCCCCCAGTCTTCACAGGGCTGACTGCTTCTTCTTTAGTTGTCTGCTCAGGTATTATCTCAGAGTGAGGCCTTTCCTGGATCACACTCCTCAAGGTTACTTCCCTCATATTCCCCTTTTTATTTTCTTCATAGCACTTTTCACAGTCTGTAATCGTATTAATTTCCATAATTGCCATTCTAGAATAGTGGTTCTTAAAGGGTGAGCATCCCCAACACTCTTAGTAGAGGGTCTCTGAGGTAAAAACTTTTTATCATACATTTAACACTGTCATTTTTACTCTCATACTTTTGTTAGTGTTTAGCAGAGGTTTCCAGGTGCTACATGATGTGTGATATACAAGATTGAATGCAGAAGTAGATATGAAAATCGGATACCTTCTATTAAATCAGACATAAATAAGGTTTACAAAAATGTAAAACACTGTGATCTATCCTGATTAAAAACATTTTTTTAAATGCAAATGTTTTACGAAAGTGTAAAGCAATGCCAATTTCATATCCAGATTCAAATTTTTTGTTTTGGAAAAGTTATTTTTCATGAAAATGAAGTTTATGTTAGTGAGTAGTGCACTTATTATTGCTGTTTAAAATAAATAATTTGAGCGTTTTTCAGTTCGAATTTCTAATACATAAATATCAGTATAAAAGTTGAGATCCTCACTAACTTTTAAGAGTGATAAAGGGCCCTGTGACCAAAAAGTTTGAGATTTGCTGTTCTAAAATATGGGCCCTGTGATAGCAGATACCTGGTTGGTTTAATTTGTGTTTGGTTTAGTTTTGTTTTCCCAGGGCCTGGCAGGGGTAACTGGCCTTAAAAATCATTTACGGATAAATATCTGGATGAATGAATTCAAAATTGAACAAAGTAATTTGAAAATAGCAGAATTCTGGTGATTATGGACAGGGCTTCCAAATCTTTCTGTAGTAACTGATTTTTGCAGATATCATATTTGATAGAAAATTACTCCAAGGTGTCAGACGGCATAATTTTTATTTTGGCCTGATTTAAATTGTTCACTAGTATGGAATTGAAAGTTTTTGGTATGATTTTGTTAAAAAGGTCTTGGAGATTCTGCTAAATGTTCTTATCTAGGGAGGATGAAAGATTTTAAGCATCATGCTTATTAACTCAAAGTTTCGGTTTATTGACCGCTAGTATATAGTTAATTTGGATATTTTAGATTGTTGGTATTTTATCTTAACAATACTAAGAATACTTTCAGTCTTAGAAGTGAAACCCTTTCTTGCTGGTAGTCTTTTTTAAAAAGCCTGACACTTCATGTCCATCGGCTGATGAGTGGAGAACATTGGACGTTCCAACTATGGAACATTTATACAATGGAATACTACTCACCTGTAAAAAAGAAGAAAATTTAACCCTTTGTGACAATATGGGTGGACCCGGAAACATGCTAAGTGAAATAAGGCAGTCAGAGAAAGACAAATACTGTATGACTTCACTCATGTGGAATCTAATGAGCAAGCTAAACTAACAGGGGAAATGGGGACAGACTCAGCAGGATGACAGCTAAGGGGTAGTGGAGGGATTGAGCACAAAGGAAAAAGAATTCATGGGCATGGACAAGTGTAGTGATTGCTGGAGGGAGGACAATATATGGGACTAAATGGTAGTGGAAAAAATACAATTAAAAAAAAGCCTGACACTTTATAAAATGGTAAGTTGGTTGGGCATTGTTCGACGAAGTGAAAGGCTCTTGGTTTTTGCCCAGTCAGGGCACATGCCTGGGTTGCAGGTTCAACCCCTGGTCAGGATGGATTCCAGAGGCAACTGACTGATATTTCTCTACCTTTCTTTCTTCCTCTCTTTCTAAATGAAATGTAAAAAAATAATAGCATAAATTACAAAATAATCTACTCTTTCAGATTGTCTGCACTGAATAATGGTAATAGAAACAATTGGTTCCTCTAATGCCACGGTCCCCAACCTTTTTGGCACCAGGGACTGATTTTTCTATCGCGGGGTGGGGCAGCTGGGCAGAACTCAGTGGAACTTCCCTCTCTGCCTGGTGACTAACAAACAGGCCAAGGACTGGTACTGGTCCACAACGCAGGGTTTGGGGACCCCTGCTCTTGGGTAATTTCAGCAGACAGGACATCTGTTTACTGTCTTGCAAGCTGGGATTCCTTGCTAAGATCTGCCCAACCCGAGAATGTGTAAACCTCAGAAAGCCGAGGGAGAGCTCCAGAGCTAACCTATTCATAGAACAGTAGTCTGCAGGGCAAGTGTTTTGCTGGTCATTTTCCATCCCTTGCTGCGTAATTTATAGAAAAATCTCCATTTACCCGTGGATTCATAGGATAAAGGAACTTGGTCAGCATTAGTTTGTAAGCAATCTTAAATATGAAGTCAAGCCCTGAAGTATAGGTCTCTGCTACAGAACACTTGAGTGCTTCTCAGATGGAATGCTGGCATTGCCTGTGCGCTCATTTCTGTAGAGATTCTTCCGAGTAGGACTTGAGTACCTCTTATTAGGAGGTGATATTTACACATTTACAAACAAGATATTCACTTTTGGGTCTGTATATCTCAGTGCACTCACTTTTCAGCAACACAGGGAGTCTTAAAATAGGAAGGAAAAGTTGTGGTTTAATCAGTTATGTGCATTATCATCACCTGAGGAGTTTACAACAAAACAAAACAAAAAAGCAAGGCTGGTCCATACTCCCTCATTAAAATAAAAGTTAGAATGAAATAGAATGATAGAATCACCTGGAGAATCAAAAACCAAAAATTGGAAGATACAACCCCTTCCTTCCAAAAAACCAAAGCCAAAATTAAAAAAATCAATATAGAAATCCCAGCCCAGATCAATTAACTCTGAGTTTCATAGGTTAGGTTCAGGCATCAGTCTTTTTTTGTTTTGTTTTCATTTTTTAAACACTACTGACTCTTACATGTCATCAGTACATCTTTAAGAAAGCTCCCTAGGTCATTTTGATAAGCTGAGAACTAGTGCCGTTACAGAGCTGAGTGTGCGGGATAATTTATGACACTTACAAGCAAAGTACCATATTGGAGCATGTTTTTGTTTTGGAGAACTATTAAGCTTTCCCTGTATCTGTTTTTAAGTAAGAGCAGGGAGCATGACATCAATAAACAGAATTAATTAACAGTGAGTATATCAGCACAGTTTTATGGACAGAGACGTGATTGGTCGGAGGGAGAAAACAGCACGACCAAAAAATGGGACTTTTGCGGTGGAACATTCCCATCTTGTGGCTTGTGAGAATAATGCTGGTGATGATTAAAAGCTGTATTGCATTCTTGCAACTAATGAATGTTTCCTGTTGATGCTACTTGAGTTCCAGTGATCAGGGCAGAAAAATTTGACCTCCAGCATTGGTCTCTATAGTCTGGTCTTGGTCCCTCACCCAGTAATTGGACACGGAACACCTGCTTGCTCCTGCAACCTAGTTTCAGGAGTTTCTGTCAGACCTGCTGCCACTGCATTCTGTCTGGTTTAGCCTTGTTATCATAAACATGAGGGGACATCTAAAGTTACTCAGTTATTGTGCAGTACTGTGGAGTCAAAGTCAGATCTCACCTTTCTGATTTAATCTGTGTTAGATTACCTGTTTCCTCATCTGTCACATAAAAGGGGAAATAATATTACTGATTTCACAGAGTAGTTACAGGAGTTAATGGAGTCATTGCATGTACTTAGTGGAGTGTTTAACATATCATAAGTGATTGGTAAAAGTTTACCATTCATTCCATCAGCAAATACATTATGGGTATCTTTTATGTGCCAGTAACTAGGGTAGGTGTTGTAGATGTAAAATATCTCTTCATGAGCAAAACATTGACTTTATCACTTAGAAATACCAATAATGTATGGAATGTTTTTATGTATGTAGTAGATTCCTGGTTATTAAGAATATCAAAAGCTCTGTATGTCATTTAGTTGATCAGGAATTTCCTTTGGACATGTTACTCTCAAGTTTGTAATGTAGTTCTACTACATTATTTTTGAACAAAAGAATTGAGATTTTAATGTGTATGTAGGAAATAGGAAGGCCATAAAATGTCAAAATGAAGAATGAGACAGCTTAGTTTTGACAAAAAGTATTTTTTTCCTGAATGCTTTATTCCATTGGATTATATTAAAATGGCTACATCATACATATTCTAGTTGGAAATTATTTTAATGATCATCAAACTTTTCCTGAAGGCTTTCTGTTTTGGACAGCTATAAATGCTAGAGAGAATTCATCCCTTTAAAAAATATTTTCTGTTGTTATTCTATTTCTGTTGTTCCAGTTTTTCCCTGCTTGCCCTCCTCCGCCCAGGTCATGAGAATTCATCCTTAAAATTAAAAACTTCTTTCCTGAAACCATCACCTCTGGTCCTAAGTTTGCTTTTCTAAGTAAGACACATCCTTCAGTGCCTCACTCTTTGGGAAGTGCTCTCTGTGATGGACTCTCTCTGGAGAGAGATTTTAATTCCTTGAACTGGCCTTGTCACAGGGCTTTAAGCTTTCTCGTCTAATTACCCTGTTCTGTGTGGACTCATTCATGCTGATTGTCTTTACCAGGTAGTTAGACCTCTGTGCTTTTCCCATCTCTCGGTTGGGCGCTGTTACTGGTGAATTCTCCTTGGCTGTGGCAGAGAACTGAATTAGCCATGCTGCAAAGTGAGAGCATTTCTCTCGGAGCGCTGCACTGCTGCCAGTGCTGATAAAGGTTGCATTGGCTTTGTGAGCAGGCCTGTCAGGCTGCTTTGCCGTATGGTTACTGTCCCCTCCCCCACTGTTTTTAACATTCATTTTAGTTATTAGAGTTGAGGCAGTGTTAAACAATGATAATTTGATTTTTTTAATATAATAACAATGCTTCTCTTTTTTTTTTTTTAACAAAATAAGGTTTTGGGCGGGGGGCTGGCATCTTCACGAAACTATGCTATGTCCTAGTCGTCAGTACTCCTTTTTGCACACCTGGGAGTCAGCTGTTTACGAGTCAGTTTTAGATTTTGTCTGAATTTCTACACTAAGTTCATCAGTTTTCTAGCATCTCTCATTTACTTTGATTTTAACGGTGGTTCAGTGATTCCATTAATAGGGTTAAGTATCCAGGAACCTAAGCAACCTAGACAAGTTGGTAGGTGTCTTTGTAATAATTCTTTATTAGTTTCGTTTATCTTTTCTTATTCATGTTTCTTCTGTTTTTTAAATGTGAAAGTAATTGTCCTTGGCAAAGAGGTAAGTCGAATAGGAATTAAATAGTTTTGCTTTCTTATTATTGTCAAAGTCAATACTGTGGAACATTTATTGAGTATTTATTATGTGGTACACCCTGTGCAAAATATTAACTGTATATCACCTTATTTTCAGCAATATCAGCAGTGGCATGGCGTAGCTCCATTTTGCAAATTAGCAATCTAAGACACAGGAGGAATAAATAGCCTTCCCAAGGGCTCAGCTAGGAAATGCTGGAGGCTGGAACTCATACCCATACCTCCGTGACTGTTCCCCTTTGTAGGTTTCAAGAAATGGGGAGGTCTTTGATACTGCAACGTGTATGGTTTGTGCACTTTCTTGGCATTTCACAGTACGGAAGGGTTGCCAGTCTCATCAGTTGGTGGTCTTTCCCGTGAAGCTCTTTTCCCTGCTAACTACTTGCTGTCTTTATGAGGTCTGGATCTTCGGGTGTGAAATCATTTTGGTGTAAAGTATTCATCACAAAGTCTTTGCTTCACATCTTCTACTAACCTTTTGTTTTAATTATTGAGTTACTGATAGGAATGTCATCTTCCTGTTTTTAAGGTGTACACACAAGCTTTGGAACTTGACTTACTTTAAACCTTGGCTCTACCGTTTCTTGGGTGTGTAACCCATAGCCATTTCTTTAATTTCTCCCTGCTTCAGTTTTCTTATTTGTTAAAGAGAATATAGTAATATCTTTCTCTTAAAGTAATTGTGAGAATTACACGATTCAATAATATATGTAAAATAATTAGAATATTTCCTAGCACATAATGTTCAATAGTTGTAACCTGTTGTCATTCATTAACTGGTTATTGATGATTAATTTTTATCAATAATGTATTTGGTTAAATGAAACGGTAGTCAGTAAGATACTAATTATCATTTTGTTTGACTTTTTTCCCCTCTGAGAACTTTTTATTATATTTTAGACTATGTTGACCTTTAGTCTTCAGGCCATGAGTTTGTACTAAATAATCATTACTACTTTTAATAAGTACTAGGTGCCAGACACTGTTCAAAGCACTTTACGATATTAACAACCGCACGTTGTAGGAATTTTTATTAATGGTTACTGTTACTGTGAACTTTTAAAATAACTGCCTGCTCGGCCTTGCAGTGGTTACCTCCTTATTTTTATGGAAATGTTAAAGGAGAGAGTAATGTAAGAGTTGGTTGTTCCATTAGAGGTTACTTGGTGCATGCTTCAGGTTGAGAAAAAGTGAGGAGTGCTGGAGTCTTGGTTCTCTTTGTGTTCGCTGTGCTGGTCAGATCCCTCCTGCGCACGTTCCTGTCGTTGCTTCCTCTGACTGATGAGGTGCTCTGTTCACCAGCCGTCTTGAGATGTTAGAACTTAATCAGGGGAACAGCTCTGCTTTCAGGCGTTAGATAATTGAAGTCTTTTATTTCTGCCTCATTGATGGTTCTGCTATGTCAGGAAATCATCTTCCTGCAAACAAAGGTTAACAGGATCACTTCTCTAGTAACCTCAGGTCGAGGTGCTGTTGGTTGATTTGACTGGAAGAACTCCTGAGACCTGCGGGGAGCCTTGACCTGGAAGGCATGAGTGCTGCTGTACGTGGATGTTTTGACATGTCTTCAGACTTGGGGTGTTTCACATGTACATTTATACTGTGCGTGCTCCATTTGTATGAGGGTGAAGAAAATGATCTGTAGGAAACTTAATTAGCCCTGTGATACAATTTTGTGGCGTTTTGAAACCCATTCGTATGACTTATTTCTTTACTTTTTGAAATAAAGGAAATGTAAACTATAAGAATAGTGTGTAAGCTCACTTCTGTCTTTTCTTTTAGGTGGTGTTGAAGATAATCAAGCATTATCAAGAGGAAGGACAAGGGACCGAGGTGGTCCAGGGAGTGCTTTTGGGCCTGGTCGTGGAGGACCGGCTGGAGATTACCAACTGCTTTCCCTTCCCCCAGCACACGGAGGATGACGCCGAGTTTGATGAGGGTAAGGGTTCTCATCGCATGTGTCTTCGCGGTGCGCATACGTGGTTATTAACATAATTCACATTATACCACTTGATTATGAATACAATTCTCACCATAACATTCGATTATCTCTTACTAGGAGCCTATTAGGCTAGCCTAAGTCACTTGATTTCTGAGTTTCTTGAAAAAATTACAAAATTCTCTGACAGAAGGTAGATAAAAAGCTTCATTAGTTTGACCTTCACTAATTTGGAATTTGTGATTCTCATTTTAGTTATTTGGATAGGAGCTGTACTAATGTTAACCTTCCCATTATGAAATCCGCTTGTCAAGTAACTTACATTGTGAAGGACAGGGATCATAATTGTGTGTCCCACATCCATTTTCTTCTGTGACATTTTCACTTGATGTTTTTGAAGAGAAGAGTTATCTACTTCAGAATGAAGATTCTTTTCAAGCATTTTATTTTTCTGCAACTCACCAAGGGCAAGAGCAATAATCTAAAAGATTTTTTGAAGAATTTAGTTGAAAATACGTTCTTTTTTGTTTGAACTCTCAGGGTTTATTTTCTGTGTATCTTATTTGTTTATTATGGTAAAAACACGTAACAGAAAATGTCCTTTCATAACCATTTTGAACTTTGCTGTGGAGTAGTGTTCACTGTATGCAAGTTGTTGTACAAGAGATCTCTGCTACTTTGTCATCTCGTGAAAACCAGAACTCCACATGCCTTGACCAGCTTCTCCCCTTTTTCTGCTGCTCCAGCCTCTGGCCGCCACATGCTACTTTTACTAAAGAGTTTTACTGCTTTAGATCGCTCATATATGTTGTATCATGCGGTATTTGTCTTTTTGAGACTGGTTTGTTTCACTTAACGTTCTCAAGGTTCATCCATGTTGTAATATATGAAAGGATTTTCTTTTTTTTAAAAAAGCCTGAGTAATATTCCATTGTATCTGTATGCCACATTTTCTTGATCCATGTATCTTTTGGTTACTTCCACCTCTTGGCTGTTTCAAATAATGATGCAAATATCTCTTCAAGGTCCCACTTTCAATTCTTGGCTGTATACCCAGTAATAGCATTTGTTGGATCATATGGTAGTTCTGTATTTGATTTTTTTGAGAACTTTTCCCCTAAGAGTGCTTAAGGGTTCTGATTTTTCTACATCCTCGTGAACACATGTTATTTTCCATTTTTTATGACTTATTGGAAGAAATGTCTATTCAAGTTCTTTGCTCATTTCTTAGGATTTTTGTTGTTGAGTTGAATGAGTTCTTTATATATTGTGACTTTTAATCCCTTATCTATATGGTTTGCAACTATTTTCTCCTATTTCATAGATTGCTTTTTCAATCTGTTAATTGATTCCTTTGAGGCATAGAAGCTTCTTAGTTTGCGGTAATCCATGTTGTCTAGTTTTGCTTTTTGTGTAATATCTAAGAAATCATTGTCAGACAGTGTTTTGAAGCTTCTGTCCTATATTTTCTTTTAGGACTTTTATACTAGTACCACACTGTATTGGTTACTGCTTCTTTGTATTATGTTTTGAATTTAAGAAGTGTGAGACCTCCATCTATGATTTTCTTTCTTAAGATTTCTTTTGGCTATTTAGGGTCATACGAGATTTGATATGAATTTTAGGATTTTTTTTCTTCTATTTCCACAAAGAAAAATTTTGGGGATTTGGATAGGGATTGTATTGACTCTGTAGTTCACTTTGGATAATATGGGGCACTTTAACAACATTAAATCTCCCACTCCACGAACACAGGAAGTCTTTCTGTTTGTGTCTTTACCTTTTTCCAGCAGTGTTTTGTGGTTTTCAGTATACAAGTGTTTTTGACTCTGTGTTTAAATTTATATTTAAATAGTTTACTGTATTTGATGCTATTGTAGATTTAAAAAAAAATTCCTTTAGGCATTTATTTTCTATATAACTTTTAATGGATCACTTTTAACTTGGATAAAGTGTTACTTATGTCATCCTCTTAGTACTTTAAATATATAATAAGACACAGAGTATATTCTTGTTAAAGGTTAGTACCTTGATAATGCAGCTGGGTCTATAAAAATCATTTTTTCATTAAACTAATACCTCTAGCAACCAACTAAGCCTGTTTTATTCTAGGCATTTGAGTATTTTGTGCAGTATGTGTCTTTTCTTTCTTTCTTGTTATTGTGATAAAAACACATAACATAAAATTTAACTGGCAAAGGCTCACCGTTTTTTCTGAACTATGGTGATATTTCACCCGACCTGCTGTAATGCCATAGGATTAAGGTTGGGATTTTTCTGCAGTCCCCTCTGGCGGCGTTAGGACATCTCTGTTTCTGTATTTCTTAGAATATCTGGAGATAATTATATTGCAGTAGTGACTGTTTCAGAGCTAGAAGACAGGAGGAGAATGGACAAGGGGTTGTTGACACAGATTTTACTTGTTTTCAAGTGAGGAATCTGAGAGTGGTTTGCTCGAAGCCACTTATCTCAGTTGCTAGATCATGGTACAGCTGGGCATAGGATCCATTCATGGGCAGTTTGTATTGTCACACACTTTCGTAGGTAATTAAATTTGGTTTATAAAATCCTCAATTTAGAATGTGAGCAAGAAACAGTGTTTACTGAAATTATGGTAGATGAACACAGCAAAATGTATTACTAATTTTAGATCTTGAATGTTGGAAGCTAACTTCCCTTGTGAGCTTGAGGTGACTGACCAATATACTATTTCATTAACGCGTACTTTAAGAAGCTCATTAGAAATGCTTTAACAACATTGAGGAGAAATGTCAGTTTAGCATTAAACAATAAAAAAAACTGCTGGACATTGTGTGTTGTGTACTACTGCATGTGCATTGCCTGTAGTCAGTTGTTACTCTGCACAGTTGAAGTTTTCACGTGTTTAATTTTCCAGATTAGAAAACTGATGCTCATTAAGACAAATAGCTGTCACTTAACTGGGATTTGGAGAACAGAGATTGAAGTTTATGGTTGCCTGGTTCTAAATCTCATGATTTTCTCACTGTATGACGCTAGTTTTAGATAGGTAGTGAAGTGGAAGCCAGTGATTAAAGGGTATTAAGTGCAGGGCATCACTTTTCTGTGTCCAGGATAATCTTTTTGGGTAAAACAACTAAATATGTTTAAAATTTTTAAAATTTTTTATTGATTTTTAGAGATGGGGGAGATTGATTTGTTGTTCTATTTATTTATGCCTTCATTGGTTGCTTCTTGTATGTGTCCTGACCAGAGATTGAACTTGCAACCTTGACCTATTGGGATGAGGCTCTAACCAGTTGAGCTACCCAGCCAGGGCTAAAATTGGTTTTCTTGACTTACATTCAGACTTAGTAGGATTTGCCATTTTTCTTATTATACATTTGAAAGATTGAAGATAACACCGTCTGTTTCTTCATTGCTTTATGTAGTTATCTTGAATTTTAGGCTGTCTCACTTAATCCATTTATTTATCTGAATGGGAATTTAGTATGCAGGCAGTATTAGATTTATATCAAATCTAGATAAGAGCTAAATTTTTCTATTATATGGGTATATCCTGGATTAGAATAATTTTGCATTTATGCTAAAGGCCCATTGTTTTGCTTACTGCTTTTCCATGATTTTATACCTGCTCAGTCTAATGTTTTTCAGGGAAGGTTTTTTTATTGTTGTTGAGCAAGCACCAGGCCAGCACTTAGTGTTTATTTTCTCATTGATTTCCATCTCCCTGTGAGGGAAGCACGTGCACTGGCTCCATTTTACAGGTGAGGAACTGAGTGAGGCCCGGAGAAGTGACAGCCTTCTTAAGGCTTTCAAGCACCAGCTGGCCCACTAGCTCTCTCTGACTTTAGGGAAGGATCTTTCTTTCTGCCTTCTCTCTTATGGAAGGAAAATACTCACCAAATATTTCATAATTTTATTAATTATGAATTTAATTTGCTTAAAGAAATTTGTTTGTTTTTGTGTCTCATGTAAAGTAGAAATTTTCAATCTGTGGTCTAAAGTGAGATGTTTTAGATTAGGGGTTGGCAGGTTACAATTTGTGGACCTGCTTTTGCATGTCATGTTTTATTGGAACACTGTCATGCATGTTCATTTCTGTATTTTCGGTGGCTGCACTCCTGCTACAGTGGTGTGACCAAGACCATCTGGGCACCAAGCCTAAATTTGTAAATGTCTGGCACTTTAAGAAAGTTTGACCAGCCCTTTGTTATATACAGTTTTTTCTTACTGTTCTTCTCTCATAATATTGAAAAACAAGGTGGCAGTTCCTTTTATCATAAACTGGTGACCTTTTTGTTTATTTTTTTTTTCTGCATGTTTCCCTTAGCATTGACTCAGAGTCCAGAATGCATTGTGGGCACTGTGATGAAAATGTTGGTATTACTGAGTGTTTGTTTCATTGGTGCATCTGGAAAGTATAAGAATAGGTAGTGTTTGCTTTAATTGAAGTTCATGTTTCCTTTTAAGAAAAACCCCCACATGCTGAATTGTCGCTATTTTGGGGAACTGTCTACAGATAATAGGGAAGAAAGGCAAAGACATTTAATTCATGATTGCAGGCTTGTGATCAGATATTGTGGAAAGGTAATGCTGTGAGGCCAATAAACTTGGATGGGAATCCTAGTTCTCTATTTATGAGGACATGTATGACTGAATAATTTCCCTTCTGAACCAATTCTTTTGACTTTGTAGTATCTTTAATTTAGTATTTATTAATTGCTCACTTACTGAGTACTGAGAACAAAGCTGAAGGATAATTTTTGTAAGATCAACATTTGTATAGTGCTACCTTAGATTATGTTAAATAGGATGATCAAAACCAAGAAAACTTGGGGCACAAAGTTTTTCTTGTTTGTGTCTGTTAATGAATTTACATTTTGTTGTTGGACATGTTATAACTCTTTTGAGTGGTTTAAATCTGGTTACCTTTATATTACAGAATTCATTTTCTAGTTGAATGTGAAATAAACTTGCTCATATTACAAAATACAGGCTTTAAAAAAATGAGTAGAAAAGCTCATATTGAAATTCCCATTAGGGGGCACTATTACCAAGCTTAGGAGAAGTGGAGACTAATTTGTTTTCTCAGACATGCAACGCAAGGCTTGCTAAAAGGGAAAAAAATGTTTTCATCTGATAAGATTCAGATACTATTTTATACAACTGAATTCCTTAAATATGTTATAAAGTGCACTGAATTAAACACAGATCCAATAACTCACTGTCTTGTTTTTCAGCAGACTAAATCAGTTTAATATTGCAGGTGATATAAGAAGCCTACTTTATTCTGCACCAGAGCCAAATCCATAATTTTCATACTTGGAGTGGACAAATTTTTTTATTTTGCTTTCTTTAAGTCAGTCCAAAGGATGATCCTTGGCTTTCAAATAAGTTTCTTTCCAAAATAAAGCTTGGAGACCATATTGTACCACTGAAAAGTTCAGTTAGGGGAGTGCATTGATGCCTGACCTCAGAGAATATTAATGTGTGCAGCATTTTTAATTACTGAATAATTCCACACATTGAAGGGACATATACACACACACAGCTTTTGGCTTTTTTATTTTCAGGTACTTGAAATTTACTTTCTTTTTTTATTACTCAAGTTTGGTGTTAGAGCAAGAGATACTACTGTAGACTGTTACACAATTATTTTACCATTAAGATTCCTAGAGAAAAGCAGTGTATAGAGTCTTAAATAGACTTTTCAAAGGTTTTAATGTGAATTGGCGAAGTGTAATTAAAATAAAATGTATTCAGCGTAATTTTTCACAGCATAGGTGTTATTTTTGTATCACTGGGTTCAGACAGAATAGGTTTGTGTAGTCATATTACTTGCAATACTTTCTACGTAAGTAAACTGTATTTTAAGTTGGAAAAAAAATCTCTGCTTAATTGACTTGCTTCCTGAAGACTCACCTTCCTTCCTTCCTTCTTCTTAGTTTGCCTGCACCCCACACCTAGAGCAAAACTGCCTGAAGCCTAGCCGATGCTTACTATTTTGCCTTCGTATTATTGCTTTTCAGTTCAGGGAAGTGTTGAGTCAGGGTAGAGAAAGCTTTTCATATTTTTTTAGACAGACAGGGACATTTTGGGAAAAGACATTTGTGATGTTTACTTATTATTTTGTATTATCTTCTATCTGTATGAATAGTCTGAGCATTTTGTACTACTTGACAAATTTATTTTTTTAAAGTCCTATTTCATTGCATTTTTTAAAAAAGCTTTTCTTAGTAGAAATATTGGATAAATTGGACAGTTTGGGGGTGTGTTTTGAAACTTATTGGAGAAGTTAGGGCATGTTTACTTTGTGACCTTAAATCATTAAGTGGAAATAATGATAAAATGTTTCAATATCGCAGGAAAGAAAACTCAGTAACTCATTTCAGCTTTTATCCAGCACATTACATTGAGTGGGTGGTGGTAAAGATACAAAGATAAATCTTAGTTACTGCTTTCAAAGATTTTAAGTGGGAGAGACAAGTATGTAAATAAAGAATTGTGAAAAAGAATTGATGTAAGTCTAGAGCGAGGGAAAAAATGTGGAACACCCAGTTATGAGCTACTAATGCCTCTTGAGGGGGGGACCCTTTGGGGGTGGGGGAGGGTGAAGTTTGGTTTGGTAGGTAGGTGTCAGTTGCCTTTTAAAGTAATTTTTAAGGAAGTTTTGTCTTGTGAGTTATGTCTATGTTTCTACATCCTCATACATAACACAAACATCTCTAGAAATAAACAAAAACTCTGTAATATAGATTTAACTTGTTATTGTTCAGAGATAATTATGTTTCTTGACAGGATTTTTCAAATTTTGTTGCTGATTTTGTATCCAGTAGAGAAGTTGTTCTCTGGGCTCTTTTGATAGGAAAGGACTGCTGACAGTCATTTAGTGACATGTTTGTACACACTTGGGACCCATGCTGTGTTAGCTCTGTTTAAAATATTTAGTAAATGTTGAAAAGTATTTAATAACTTCTAAATATTTAATAAAATATTTCATGCATATTTCATTTGAAAGGAAACATTGTGTTAGGTAACTAGAGAAAATCTATGCATTGAATTATGATATAATTCTCCTGGGAACTGATCTCTTTGTGGTTTATGGTAGTATTTTTAAAGCATTAAACCATTCACATTTAATGAGTTATTATTGACTATTCAAGGCCATGAATTTTAGATTTTGCTTACTTAAATTATTTTGATCACTCAGAAAACCTATGGTTTGTGATTTGAAACTAACTTAAAAACCTTAAACTTCTTTTATCTGTTCAGTTTTGGGTTTACTAAGGTGATTAGAATACAGGAAGTAAAATCCAAATGTGAAGCATCAACTCCAGTATTTTTATGCCTTTTTTGTTCTTTCAGTTTGGATGTCTCAAGATTTTAAATATAAGAGTAGGAACAAAGTCTAGCTTCATTTTGAAAGCTTGAAAAATATTTTTGTGTTTGCTTCATGTTTTAAAATTTAGGTTTCTTTTTTTCTTTTAAATGAGTTGAGAAACTCTTGTGCATAGAAGGATAAACTACTGAAAATGTGGTCAAGGTAGAAGGTTTTTCTGCTTAAAGACATTAAAGTGCTTTACACTGTCCCTCCCTCGGTCCCTACAGTGTAAGTGCTATGGTTTGGAGAGAAGCCAAGTAAAACCTGTTCAAATTTTGTGCAGACTTAAAGTAATACTTTAAGATTTGAAAATTACAGGTGGATATAGTACTTAAATAGTATTTAAAATTCCTAAGTTTCCCAAGTCTAAAAATGTAATCCTTAAATTACTATTCCCCGTGGTTTACATTTTAATTAAATAAACATTTTCTGTTGAACAATAACAACAACCAACGTTAGGTGTAGATACTTGAATTTACTTCTAAACTTTAAGGTAATAACCATTAAAAATGGACTGTTTTGGCACTAATTAAAATGCCAGAAAGCTACGGTTACAGTGTGTGACCAAAGAAAGATCTCTTCTGCTTCTGTTTTTTTTTTTGTTTTTGCTTTTCAAAAATTGTCCTCGCACATCAAGCTTGCTTCCTATCTTACTTGGAAGTGCTGTCCAGCGTCATGCTGCAGTTAAATATATCACCTAATCTGCAAGTTTCGTAGGTGGATAGAGTCATTATAATTAGATACGATGTTTTCGGTGCCAATGCTGAGTTTTCCAGACTGCCCTTTGTATTAAGAGAGTGGTACCTTAGTCATGCTAATGAAGTGTCTCTTTGTTTCACCGTCATCTCACTAGGTGAGATCTTCATACCTCTTGAAGCTTTTATCTGTTCGAGATTACTCTTCATGTTTTACCTATTAATTAGTTTCGGAGTGGTGTTTTCATGCTTTCGTCTCTTTTTTCACCAGGAGGATTTTTTGTTGCTTTTTTTATTAGCCATTTTCCTGACTGTATTTTAGATGATGTATGTGAAAACAAAGGCAACATTTATTTTGACTGTAGTAGCGCTATAACGGTGCAGGTTTGTAATGCAGCCCTGCATCTTCCCCCACCCTCACCCCCGTTCACACTCACCCTTTGTTTTCTCTAACATCGTCAGCCTGCGGACCCTGTACCATACAGAAGCCCTTCTTTGCTCATTTGGTAAGAGGATCACAAAATTATTTCAGTGGTCTTTGCAGAAAAGTATCTTGTTTCTGTTTTGTAGAACTGGGTAGGTGACGGCCTTGTTGGGACATCGTTGGGGGCAGGTTCATGACCCCACAACCAGTGGCAGTGGCTGGAAGAGCCTTGCAGCGGGTCCTAGCTGGACTCCACGGGCTCTGTGGATTTAGGGCACGCCATTCCCAACCGCAGCTGTGGCTGCAGTGGCCGCAGTGGCCTCCGCTCCACAAATACCAGTGTCCTCAAGCCATTGCAGCTGCCAGGGTCATCTGCTCTCACTTTTCTCCTTTTCTTTCTTTATTCCCTTCTTATTCATTTACTAGGTCAGTATTTCTCTGGGAACTATATGCCAGGCATTTCCGCTGGCCATTGCATGCCTGTGTCTGCTGTGGCCGTTTTCTGAAGGGTTCGCTATTTAAATAACTCAGCTGTTCCAAGCAGTGTGTTTGACTAGAAGCATAGGAAGACTTGTTAGCACTTTATGTTAGTGAAGTCAGGCTAGTAGTATAAAGGGAGATTATGCTGCTGTTCAGGCGGAAGTGTCTAGAACATACTTTCGTGCGTTTGGAGAGTGACTTGGTACTATAAATGTATATCTGCAAATCTCCATCTCAGTTTGCAATTAAGAGTGATCCCATTGTTTTGTAAAATAATTTTGTTTCACAAAATTATAAATTCATGTTTTCATTTTCATATTAGAAATATTTTGTTTTTATTTGGGAGCTCACTTGACAGTGACTCCCAAAGTTTAAAGTTTCTCTGTCAGTAATTGAATTCTGTCTGTAAGTAAATGTACTCAGATTTAAAAGTTGTATTACAAAAATTCTTTTGATAATGGGAATTATTTCTGCTTAATTTGAAAATTTCTCCTTTCTCCCCTCTTCTTAACCACCCCCACCCCTACTCTTACCCTGAAAACACAGATACAACGTGAAAAAGATTCAGTAGTAGCAGAGAGTGAAGGGCTGCGTGAAGCATAGTGATGTAATATCCTGCTGGGTATTAGCCCCTTTCTCTGGTGATAAAATGAGGAATGGAATGCTATAGACGTACCATGGACGGTAAAAATCACTGGGAGCCATATCTGGGTCACTTCCCTGCTCTTCAGAAAGTATCTGACATGACTGACATTGAGACTTGGATGTTTTGTCACCATCCAGATTTATATTTATTCAAAACTGTCTCCTCAAACTGTGGACAATCTGATAAAAAAAAAATTATAGTAGCCAGTTCTGCATATATGGACATGACGTGTGCACACACGCACCATGATAGCTCGAAGTTGAGAAAGTTCCTAAAATCAATCACATATATGAGTATGAAAGGCATCAAAGGAAAGAAACTTAGGCTGAGTTCAGACTAAAGTTCTGGCAAAGTCCTGGCTTACCGCGGGTTGACACAGTGTGTTTCTCCAGGCCCAACTGTCATCATTGTGGAGCAGACCACAATAGGAACTCCTGTAATTCTTCCAGCAGGTGGGAGACTGAGGCCCAGAAAGGCCCAAGTCTAAAATTAGTGGCAGACCTTGAACTGGAAACCCCAACATACCCATCTACTACGTAATTCACCACCATTTAAAAGGGCTGTCAGTGACCCCAGTATTTTGTCAGAATCACTGAATGATGCAGACGCCTGCGCTTGGGCCTTGCAGGTACGATGCATTTGCTTTCATGCTCCTTTTTGGTGTTACCATTTACTATAAGCACAACTGGAATTAAACGATTGTTGAATTTAACACTGGATTGCTGAAACATTTCTTAAGTTAATGCATATGTATGAATATACCAGGCACTAAAAAAATAAAGGGCGATTTTAGTCTTCAGGTCAACAGAAAACTTGTAGTGGTTGAGTATATATAGTCAGTTCAGATACTCTAAATCCATTTAAACATTACACGTTAACACAGCTCAAAGTACTTTGTTACGTGGAATAAAGAAACTAATTGGACATACAGATTGATTTGGGTAAGTTCAGGGAGGAAAAATATATTCTTATAAAATGCCACTGAATGCAATTACAAACAGTTTGAATAGATTTAATTTGACTGAAGAAATCAGTGTCTGATTGATGACACAGGAAGGCTCTGTAGGCAGATGACTTAAACAGACGATACTGATAAAAGCTGTCATGTGAATTTCCTTCTTTACACAGTATGGCTGAGTGGTATGTTGTGCAATGCTTCCAATCTGCTGGGACTGCCATCTGCACAAGCAGAGTGATCGACGAGAGAGCCTGGGAAGGAAATGGATCGGTTAGTTAGTTGTAAGCAGTCTGTGAACACTGAGTGCCACTCATGGGACACAGAGCAGTCGTTTTTTGGAACCAGTGCAGCCAGCTCTGTAACCTGGAAGTGTGCAAGACACACACCTCTTACAGCTCAGCTTTTCAGACCTCGTGGAGGCCTCATGGTACCCGTGGTTGAGACCAACCTGGAAATCCAGGGGCAGTGACCGTGATCATGCTTCCCTTATCTTACTTCTCTCTCTCTCTCTTTTTGATATAATCAGTACTGCTTCAGTGTTTGGCACTATTATTGAGGTAGATTTAATGTCAGTGTTTTTACTTTGCCTAAATGGAATCTTTTTGGAAGCAAATTATGATATAAAACAAGTTTTCTGAGAAACATTTAAGTACTTGTTTAAAAGTCAGTAAGACTTGTAGATGGGAAAATCGCTTTGAAATCTTCAAACAAGTTGTAACCAACAGGGAACCCTATGATGGAGAAGTTGTGTGTGCGGAGGAGGAAGGACTGACAGAATCTAACCTGTAGACCTTTGTCTCTGGATACTTCTCACTGGAATCAGTGGTTTATAACTTGTAAAATAGTTCTTTTCGTGTGTGTATGGCTACCTTTTTGAGGTAAACATGTGAGCCCTAATAAACCTGTGTTAACCATGAGTCATCTGCTGCCTCTCTAGGAATTAACATAACCTTGTATGGATGACTAGTAATACAAAGCCACTGCGGTTTCTGTGGTTTTACCAACCGTGACTCCAGCTCTAGAACACTGAAAATGAGACCTGCTCTCTATTTGAAATTTTTTTTGGACAAAGAGTAGTCTTATCAGAAAACTTCAGTAACTTAAGCAGATCTATAACTGGGGGGAATTAATAACAGAAAGTTTTTGTTGACACCAGGAAGTAGATTAAATAGTGCAATTGTGGTAATGAGTACCATGTATGATAAGCCTGAGCCACCTGGGTTTTATTAGGCTGCTTGATACTTTGATCACAATATTATTTCAAGGCATGTCTGTTTAAATTGCCAAGTTTTCTTGTCATCTTTGTGACTAAGATCATAATTTCTTTCACTGCAAAGAAATTTTTAAAAAGGCTCTGATCAAGCCAAAAATTCTACAGAGGTACAAGTTTACAGCTAAGCAAGCCACGCAATGAGAAAATCTGTTAAACATAAAATTAAGAACTTTGAAAGTATAGCAGTTGAGTATCAAGTTCATCTGATCTCTTCAGTTTTTGCTTGGATCATAATTACACTTTTGTTGATCATGTGGTAGTGAAGTACTATAAGGATGTTTGCTATAATCCAATTAATTAATGCTTGATACAGATATTTGCATTTAAAATACATATTTCATGTTTTGAGAATGTAGTACTGCTATCGGTTTCCTTTTAACTGGTATTCAGTGGTTTTGATGAACATCTTTGAGAATTTATGGAAAGATGTTTAACTACTTCACTCATAATGAATGAATTATACTAATCATAGAATTTAATTTGTTTGATAAATTGTCCCACTGTGTCTTTGAACTTGAAATTTTAAACTTTAGTAAGTCTGAAATAGGTGAATGAAATTTTTAGACATTAAAATCAACAGACTTTCCTTCTGCTAATTTTCTTTCCTATAGTAGTTTATTACAGGTATTCAATGGTATCTTTGTTGTGTATTTAAGCAAATGTTTTGGCTTGGGAGGATAAATTTTCATTTCGACTAGTAAAGGGAGGATGGGAGATTTACTAATCAAAGATATTAAATTGCTATTAGCAAAATATTAATAATAACCAAATGCTGTATTGAATAATTGTATGTAAAATATTTATATGTACATTTATTCATGTGCTTATTAATTTTCAGTTTTGATTTTTGAGTACTCCTATAGCTGTTGTAATTTGGCTTGAAGTTTCCGTGTCCCAGTGTATCTTTTGAGTCTGCTTAAAGGCTAATTTCAGATGGCCTTTTAATAATATGATTTGCCCTTGGCAGTGACAGGAATATAGGAAAGTGGCAACAGCCTTTTTGTTTTCCCTGATAAGACGAAGGAGAAAAGTATTAAAAATAGGAAAAGACTTGAACACTGGAAAGATTATGTACCAAGAGTTCGAAATATTCTTAATTTTGGAAAATAGGGTTGTGGTACTTGTAAGTTTTAGAGTATGTGACTCATTGACTGAGAAGGTATGAACTCCTATAAAAGGCAGAGGCATGGATTCAGGAACAGGCGCGTGATATACAAGCCGAGGAAAATGGGAAGATCTGACAATCAGAACAAAGAGGGGAATGGTCTGAAATAATAATAATAGGGTCAGATTATGGAATACTTTGAGTGCTTGGAAAAGAAGCTTAAACTGGAAGCAGTTTTGAGTCATTCTAGTTCCCCAGTAGAGAGATGGCAGTATAAAGTCAGTATTTTGTGGCTAGTGGCAGGAAAAACAGATGGATAATGAGGGTTTCAATGAACTGTGGATTGTTGCAATGAGAATGAGAAGGGGAGTGCTAGAGAGAGAGGTGGAAAAAATGTCACAAAGTTGAGTTCAAGGGAATACACACATTTTGAGGGTTTGACTTCATGTATCAAGTCACTTAAGTATCTGACATAATCTGGAAGAATTAAATTCCTGTTAGTCAGTTCTTTCTTACTTTGTTTCGAAAACGCTCCTGCCCTGTGATAATGGCATGTATGGCAGAGCAGATGGGTTAGAGAATGCAAGCTGTTGATGGCCACCAGAGGGGTTCCTGCACTTACAACAATACCAGCTTTACTAAAATAATTGAATAGTCAAGATTTTAATTCAGTGATCTGCTTGGGCCATTTTGGAATTGCATATATTGTTTGAATAGTCAGTGTGATAAAGATATGAACTGATATTTTTAGGGCTGCCTTAAGAGAGAGAATCTTTATTCTCTGGAGATCTACTTCACTCTTCCAGCATAATAGTCTATTTATGGGATGGGATGCTTTAGACTCTTGGCCCTGTCATAAGGGTAGTTTTTGCAACTTTTTGGAGTCAATTTCATTTAACAGGTCTTTACCAGCTGTCTCAGGAGATTTTGTCAGATGTCAATGGATAACATGATGAAAAATGGAGGCGAGAGACAATAGACAGTGAAACAGTATTTGCCCCTTGTGCTAACTACTGTGGAAGTGCTTTAATAGGTGGTGCCCATCTTCAACAGGTTCTTTCAGAGAGTCTCTGGTATGGAGGTATATAAGGGGGGACCCAGAGAACCTGGAATTTATTTATTAAAAATTGTGTGTGTGTGTTCTTACATACTTTAGTCACCTTCAAAGTACTATCCATTTGATGCAAGGCACCTATCAAGATCTTTTTTCCCACTGTTCAGAACAGTTTCTGAACTCACCAATTTTGATGCCTTCTGGTGCTTCTGCCATTTTTTGTTTCACCTCTTCCACATCAGCAAAATGTTTCTCTGTGAAGACTTCTTTCATCTGGGGAAATAAAAAATCGCTTGGGGTGAGATTGGGTGAATGGGCGTGGGTGGGCATGGGAGTCATGCCGTTTCTAGTCAAAAATTGCCGAACACTCAGCGTGATGGGACAGGTGCGCTTGTAAATCACCCATCATGAAATGTGCAAATGCATTGAAAGAGTGTTCAAAAAAATTCACTGAAGCCGAATGCAGCCTCTCACAACAATGCCAGCTGGTATAGTGATACAAATGGGCTTTTTGAGTACCCATCTAGTGGGAGAAGTCTGTACTACAAGGGTCCCACCCTCTAGAAGATAATTCCAGTTTTTTTTTGGTGGGGGGAGTCACTCCTCCTCCGAATTCAGCTGAAGGATAAAGTGAATCTAGTTGAAGTGAAGGATAAGAAAGAGCTGGCTGTGCGAAGAGCTAGGAGTAGAGGAAAACCAAGTGCACAGGCCACTCCTGAGATGGGAATGAGCTTGGCGTTGTTGAGCAACTTGCAGAAAGCTGGTCTGTCTGAATAAATCCTGCTAACTGAGCAGTTAAGGGGCTGTGTCATTCATAGCCTTATAGAAGTATGGGTTTTATGCATCAAAGCAGCAAAAGACTACAGAACTGAAGGGTTTTAAGTTATATATAGTAACCTTCTTGAATTGATGACCTTCATGTTCTTTATAATTCTGTGACTTAGGACTTTTCTTCTTGATGTGGCTTTTGAACTATTTATGGAAAGTGAGCTTGGTGATTGGATTAATTGGTAATAGTGTTTTTCTGAGGAAGTTTATCCATGCTACTAGGTAAGCTTCATAAATAAATTTTTCTAGCCCTGGCTGGTGTAGCTCAGTGGATTGAGTGTAGGCCTGTGAAGCAAAGGGTTGCTGGTTCGATTCCCAGTCAGGGTACATGCCTGGGTTGCAGGCCAGGTCCCTGGTAGAGGACGCATGAGAGGTAACCACACATTGTTTCTCTCCGACTCTTTCTTCTTCCCTTCCCCGCTCTCTAAAAATAAATAAATAAATAAAATATTTAAAAAATAATTTTTTCTAGCATCTTTATTTTTTATTAAATTTTTATTTTGGCATTAATATATGTTATATATTACGTGCCTTAATATGTAAGTTTTCACAGAGATTAGATAAAGATTTTTCTTTACTTATATACTGTATCACCTTGGGCATGCTTTTGGGTTTCTAAATTGTACAGGTGGACTCAGATCCGTCTCTGGCAGGGCATGATCAGATGTTGAGAACATTCATTGCAGCTTATCAGCATTTCAGTGTTGGGAATCTTTGGTCCAGCAGTGAGCTTTCCCAGGTGTGATACTGCTCAGTGTCACTGGCAGAGTTTGTTTCCACTGCAAAGTGCTTTTGCATAAAGGAACTCTGGAATTTTACATGTGACCACTGTCGTAGAATATGCTACGTGTACGGCAGCTCTATATTGGCATGCAGTCTATGAAATTATTTAAGAGATGAAGAAAAAAATGATTGAAGTAATTTAGTTTAAAATAGCCTAAATAGCTTCTGTGTTCTCTTTTGGATATTTGAAACATTCCAGCTTTTAAATTATTAACATTAAGAAAACAAGAATAAATATGGTGAAATTTTAGGGACATTTATTAGGTTACTCTTGTATGCGGTTCTTAAACAGACTTTTGAGTATTGGCCCCACAGAGCTATCTCTTCACGTTTGTGGACTGACCTCACTCTTCTGTGTATGGCATAGAACAGCAGCTGAATATGAAGAGCTTGCTATGAGTAAGGTAGAGATTTTTACTAGTTATTAGTAAGAGCATAGCAGTAACAAACTTTCTTATTCCTCTATCTCGTTAACTGGGAAAAGTCTTTGGAAAGTAAAAGCCTTTAAAGGTAGCCCTTGGAAGGCAGGTGTTTGAATGTTGCCACCATTGTCCTTAATGTTACTGTACTGGAAATGGCAACATTACAACCACAGTTGTAATTGTTCATGTTCATCGAACAGTTGCGATATGCCAAACATTTCGCTGAGCACTTAGCATACATTCCTTTAATCCTTGCGGTAAGTGCTGTACTGTTGTTCCCGGCAGTGAGTGGTTGTAGCCACATGGCTGGTATAGGAGATAATTTCAGAAGAGAAGACACTTACACACTAGGTTGAACTAGTGGGATTTGAGCTGCATCTTGAAGATAGGTGGTTCCTGCTTCTCTCGCTGAGCTTATCTCTTGACATTGCTAAGACAAGTGTCAGCTGTGCTATACATAACTTGTTTCCCACCCGAACCAAGGTCTGTCTTGTTCCTGGGTAGCGGCGGGTGATCCTGTTCTCTCTGTCTTCCTCCTCACTCCCTGCCGGTGAGCTCCTTCTTTTTCAGGACTCCAGAAGTTGTCCTCAGACACACCCCTGGCTGCCGCCGTCAGGGGTCATGTGCACATTCCCCAATGGTACTTATCAGACTATGTGTTTAAATCCCTTAATCTGAAATAATTTTAGATTTACAGAAGTTGCAGAGAGTTCTTATATACCCTTCACCCAGCTTCTCTGGTATTGGTACCTTATGTATAACTACAGTATTTGTCAAAACTAATCATTTGTGTAATACCATAATTAAACTACAGAGTTTATTTAGATTTCTCCAGTTTGCTCACTCATGTTCTTTTTCTGTTCTAGGGTCCAGTTCAGGATACCGGACACCATGTTGCATTTAGTTGTCACGGTGTCTTAAGTCTCTTCCAATCTGTGTCTTACCCTTGTTTTTCCTGACTTTGACACTTTTGAAAAGTACTCTTATTTTGTCCATTGTCAATTCAGGCTTGTCTAATTCTTTTTTATGATTACATTGAGGTTATGGACTTGGGGGAAGAGTATAAATAAAGTGTCCTCCTCATCACATTATCTCACTATGCTTTAGTGCTGGTGATATTAACCTTGTTCCCTTGGTTTAGGGAGTGACTTCCAGGTTTCTCCACATTAAGAGTCACTGTTTTTCCCTGGAGGTGAGTTCCTTCCTAAGTCCAGCCCATACTTGAGAGGAGAGGAGCGGAGCTAAGTCGTGTCCTCTTTTTTTTCCTCACATTTTTTTATTGTTTTTCAAGTACAATTGTCTCCATTTTCCCCCCACCGCTCCCCCTAAGTTGCACCTTCTGGTGGGAGGAGTATCGAAGAATTTCTGGAGATACTTGAAAAAACAACTCAGTAATTAATTATTTTGAGGACTGTCAGAATATACTTAAATTACCCTTTCAATTACTATTCACTTTTACTAGACTAGATGCTGTTTGAGCTCCGGGGGTTAGACTAATTTGTTATTTTCTTGTATGTAGAAGAACAGTGGCATATGGTAGAAGCTTAATAAAAATATTTGTTGAATGGCTACAACTGGAAAAAAGACTTTGTGAATTTCATACAAAACTAATGTAGTTAAACTTGATCCAATGGGTAGTGAAACAGTATTAACAGTGTTTGAATAAAGTGACCAAAATTTTTGTTTTGTTTGTGATTAGTAGATATATTCTTTATATATCTGATTTTAACACAATGTTTAGAAAAAGTATTTTTCTTCTTAGCTTTGAAGGAAAAATGATTAGAATAAAGGATTTTAACAAAATAAATTTAGACCAGAAGTCTTATTTTATGATTAAAGATAGCTGGTTAAATGTTTTGAGCATGCTTTATATTTAGAAGGGTGGACTTGGGAAAGCATATAATTTCCAAGTAAATTAGCAGTGATAGAAAAATCCCTTCCCATTTCTCAAAAAGGTGTTTAAAAGTGCCAGTGTTATGTTTAACCTAGCTGCGTTGCATTAAAAATGGAACACTCTGAACCCTAAGTGTGCTAAATTTAACTTCCATGTTGGATGCCCATTTTACTTACGGATGCTTTTCTGGCTTTCCTTATGATTGTATAAAATCTTTTCCTCCCCTCCTCCTTCCTTTCCCCTCCCCCTCCCCTTTCCTTTTAAAAATGTTGGTTGATCCACTGGAAACAAGAACAGTAAACCATGCTTGCAGTTGACCATTGACTTTTTTGCTAAGTAGTAGCTAAAAAATGAGGAAATTTTCAGAAGAACTTGAAGACTTTAAGAGATTGATACTTGGGTTTTAATCTTTTGTTTCAGCTGCCATTGTCACTAGCCCTCCAAATGAATTTTCTCACCTGTTCTTTTCCATGGGTAGTTAAGCAGTTCTTGATGTAGTGCCAGATTATCAGTGGCTCCTTCAGACTGTTAAAATACTCTACCTTTTTTTCATTTCATTATTTGTATTTAAAAATATATATACATTGTCATTTGCCATTGATCTTAAGGGCCCTTGCCCTTAAAAGAGAGTATTCAGAGCACCTCTGTGTTCATTTAACTGCTTTGGTGAAAACTGAAGGAAAAAGATTTTGAACTTAGAGGAGTCAAATGTTGAGTGTTTTACTGATGACAAAAATTGCTGGGAAATTGAACTGTGACTAGATGGAAATGGAAATGAGTATCATCAAAGCCATATTTTGGTGTTATTCATAAAATGATATAGTTGGGTGGTGTTAAGAATGGCGGGCCTATAACTCAGTTCAGGCACACATACCTGTGTGTGTGTGTTTGCATGCATGTGCGTCTATACATACATACATATATTTGTTTGTAAAGTTAATGTATATAAATTCTTAACAGACCCACTCCTCTCCCTTGCTAAGATGAGCTCCTGCTATTGACAGTGCCTTTTTGTCTCTAGAAAATTACTTAAAACAATGAAATTTAGGTATTGACAGCATTACAAAAGCAGGAGCTGATTTGAGAGATTAGGATTTTTCAACATGGGAAAAGAGATTGGTGATAGGGAAAGGTTTTGAAGTAAAGGCTACTTTCATGACCAAAGATTCTGAGAATGTCAAAAGTTAATCTTTTCGCCTCAGTTTCCTCATTTGTAAAATGGAGACAGTTAATATAATGGATGTATATTAATTGTGACCATTTTGTTCAAGAGTTTGGCCTTTATTCCATTGCGAGTCAAAAATCAGGGCAACTATGAAGGATTTTTGTGAGTATTATGACAATGTCATTAGATTGCAGGAAGGCCAGACAGAGAACTGGTAATGGGAATGAAGAGAAGGGGTAGATATGAGAAATTTGATGTCTTCTGAGTAAAGGGGTGATTTGCATCAGTGAGTGACAGCTACCTGGACTTGCAGACTATGCTTGTTATGATCTGGAAACTTTTGGCTTAAACTCATTTTAAATGAAGTGTGTATGGTTTACTTCTTTGAATAATCCGCTATGTCAGATTTATATCAAATTGATCAACTTGTTAAAGCTATGGTAAAAATAACTACTATTAAAATTATTTTGTATGTGAAATCGTAGCTGTCTAGTAGCCATAGTAATGGCCCTCAGGAGTAGTATTGGAGGCGTAGGCTCTGGAATTAGACAGATTTACTGTATTTGAATCTGATCTGTTATTCACTGTGATAGTACATTTACCCTTTAGGGTTGTTCTGGGAACTAAGTTAAAATGTATATATAAAAGATAAAGGCAGTGCCCGACTCATAGTAAACAACAAGTGGTAGAAATTGTTATTTTTTACAAAAGCATAATTTTAGATACATTTTGGGTTCATTGGATGTCTGGAGGCAAATGAAATGTATAGGGTCTTATCTTCTACCACAGCATAATTTAACTTAATCAATTGAAATTATGCTTATCGAATTTCAAGATCAAGCCTTATTGAGTAGACTAATTTGCATTGTATAATTCAGTGAATCAGAGCGAGTCAAACTTTAGAAGATTTTAAACTAGCATCATATTTAATAGGATCAAATAAAGGTTTAGGCCCTGAGGGCAGAAACAAAAACCATTACTGATTCTGTGTGAGGAGGACAAGCTCAGCTAGAGGTTACCAGTAAGGAGGGTAAAAAAATGTTTGTAACAGCGCAGTGGGAGCAGCACCTCTTTGTAGTTAGTGGCTTTAAGGAATAGGGACAGTGACTTGAGTGCAGAGTAAAGGTTGTGGTCATCCTGCCAACTCGTTTTAATTCATAAGTTCACTGGTGGTGTGGGCTTACTTCACTTTGTTTCCAGTCTGCAGGAAGGTATTTATGTATTGCTAGTACAGCAGAAGTGGAAAGACAGCAACCACCAGCATTTGGGTCTGTAAGGGCAACAATAGGTCTTTGGTATCCCTTATGTGTGCACATAGGCACGCATTTTAAAAATATATAATTTCTAAAAACCTAAAAATGTCTTCTCTTTTGCCTTCTTTAAAAAAAAACAAACAAAAAAAAACTTTTATCCAGGCCCAGTGTTTCCTTTAGAGCAGTGATTTTCAACCGGTGTGCCACAAGAATTTTTAAAACATGCAATGCACTGGCCTATTTTCCCTTAGACTGTCAAATAAAAAAATGACAACAGCCAACACAACAATAGCTGTCTGGCTTGAATGAATCAAAATTATACCTGTTTTCTTTGTCAGATCAGCAAAATACACTCTTTTTTGGTGTGCCACAGAATTTTAGTAATTACTCTGTGTGTGCCAGGAGATGAAGAAGGCTGAAAATCGCTGCTTTAGGGTGCTCTGCAACCCCTCGGGAAAGCCGCAGCGGGGCCACTACCTCTGTGTCCTTGCTGCGTGCGTGTGCCCAGGTAATGGGCGGGCTTGCTCGGGCCAGCCTTTTGTGTCGTGCTACCTGTGCTGTTTTTGTTTTATTTTGTTTATTTCTTTAAAAAAATGGTTTCTGTGCTTTTCATTCTGTTTTTGGAGCAAGGTTGTTCTGCCTCATATATTTTGTAGTCATATTTATACTTCATCAGTTTTACCCTCACAAAGTAGTTTGAATTTTTTTCTCAAGAAGGGTAAGCAACAGTGAAATATATGAGTATATAATAGAAATTCAGTATAATGCTAACAAAAATAAACTATATTGTAAGTATTCTGAAGCCCTAGTCTTGGAACTCTGTATTTTAGGTAGAAATAGCACATTATTTCAAGAAATAATTCATATTGTGCTATGGAATATGATCCTTTATGCAGATGTGAAATATACTTACCTTCTATCAAGCCTTAATCATTATTCCTAATAATTATTAGAGCTAAAAAAATTTTTGAATAGTGTCAGGCAAGAATCAATTCCTAGTATTTGGGGGAGGGATATTTTGTAAGCATCTTTTTTAAAAATTATCAGTTTAATCATGTATCTTTGCATCTATATATACTAATGGTTTCCTCTTTTATTCAGTGGGTCATTATAGTTATTACCATTATTTATTTGTTGTTTCCTTCATCTCCCGTTTGATCAGTCAGATTCCGTTCAGGGTAGCTGTGTCCTTTTGCAATATCCCCATCAGGTCGAGCATTTCCTTGCTCTGTGGTATAACATGGTATTCCAGGCTCATTTTGTACTTTGTGTTGCAATTGTTTCTCAAAGGAGCCCTGTTTCCTTCCTCCTGGAGAAGAGTGGTATTCAAAAGGCAGGAGCTGGGCGGGCACCGAGTGTGCTCGCTGCTGTAGGAGGAGCACTGCTCTGGACCCCTGTGCTGACAGAGCTGTGGGACGTGTGAACCCAAGTACGCCAGTCACGTGCAGGTAGACACCTTTGCATCTGTACTTCTGAATGTACCTGTCCTGAAAGCCATTGAGTTCACACTGAAATGTCCAACTCCAGTGTACTGCAACAGTTTTCTTCCTTTGCAGACCTGTAACTCCCTTCTTTGGCAGTGAAAGTAGGGGCCCACACTAAAATATACTTATTTATTTGTTTAGTTTCTCCGCGATGTGACCAGTCGACCTCTGCTGTTACACCTTTACCTGGGCAGGTACCTTCCTCACCTCCCCAGGCTCTGACTCCACGTGCCATCTGTATCTCCCATGCCGACGTCCTTACCCCAGTGGGCCCAGCTGCCCTTCTGTGGATCGCCTTGCTTTCCCTACCCGTGCAGATGCTGAATGTCCCTGTTGTGCTCTCCACTCCTCCACCTTCTTCACTCTGGAGTGTCAGGGTCCCCGTGCCCGCCACCTTTTGGTGTCCACCTTTTTTATCCTGTGCAGGCTTGGACGCTCTGCTTTGGGCCTCTGCACACCTTTCTTCCCCCCAAGGTGTGGACCTTTTCTTCAGGAAAAAATAAGTAGCTATGCACAGTTAGGCACAAGTCTTTAGGAGATTAACTCTAGCTTTTAAGACCTTTGCATCAAATGAGATTTTCTTATTGCTGTTTAAGGCAGTGTCGGCATGATCAAGGGGTACATAGAAGAAGTACGGAGAGAAACGTTTATTTTCTCACTCCTGTTACCAGGCTAGAATACGCCTCCACAAGGTAGTTTCAGCTCATCCTTTCTTTGAAGAATTAAGCCATCTGCGTTACATAGTATCTCTGTCTTATCGGAACATAATTTAATTTTAGGAAAACTCTTTTAGGGAGAAGTTAAAGAGAACTTCTTAAAATAATTTACATATAGGTCAAATACTTCAATGTGATAAAACCTAACAAAAATCTTGAAAGAACTAAAAGAAGATATGAGTGAGTTATTTAATGTACAGTCTCAGATTAGGTAAGACTTTCTGTGTATGACACAGAACCCAGAGACATAACATAAATAGATGATAATTCAGACAGTAAAAATAAAAACGTCTGTGGCAAGGTGAAAGACAATATTTGCAAATCAGGAAATAGTTTTTTAAATTATATCAATCATTTTTACAAAATAAATGGGGACAGGGAGGAAGAAAACAAATAGACCACAGGCCAAACAATGGGCCAAACAGAGGTGGCTCGGACAGTTCACAGGGGAAGATACGAATAGGGGTTTGACATGCAGAAAGATGCTCGACGATACTATGTTCATAAGAAAAGAAATGCAATGTAAAATTACAACAAAATACCAGTTTGCACCCCTCAGATTTGCAAAGATTAAAGAGTTTTATAGCACCTTGAATTCGACAGGCACTGTGTAGGAAAACCAGGCACATTCATACATTGCTGATGGGTGTTTAAATTGGAACAAAAAGAATGAAGAGAACCTTAGCAATATCAAAAATTGAAATGCGTGCTCACAATCTATACTTTGAAATTATACTTAAAGGGATTTGATTTATATGTCTCTCTACACATATGTGAAGTGATATACACACAAGAGTTCTACAGCAGTATGTACTACGAAAAGATTGAACAAACATAATGCCTACCAGTAGGAAAATGATTAAAACATCGTACATTCATTCAGTGAGATGCCATCCATCTATACAGAAATAGGAAGAACTCCGCGTGAACAGTTGTGGAAAATCTCCCAGACTTATTCTTAAGGAAATGCTACCATTTGTGTTAAAAAATTAGAGCTTATGTATCTTTCTGTGTAATACGCTTGTGTGTGCATAGACCGCCTTTAAAAGGGTAGGTGCAGAAACTGGAGAGAGTGGCGACGTCTGACGTCTGTGTGAGGGGTGCAGGAGTGAGGGGGACCTTGTTTCCACTCCACGTGTACTGAAGTTTTGAAACATAGGTATGTGTTACTTCGGGGAAGGTTATAAAGAATTTATATATGTGGGCCAATAATTTTATATTGACCTACTCGGAGGTTAATGCGTGCAAGTCATTTTCTTGGTAAGTTACTGCTGAGTGTCTGTCATCAGCATAAATTATTTGCTGCTTGGTGGTTGAACCTCTTTATTTTGAGCCTGTGTCTTGAGAAGAGAGGTTCAATAGAGAAAACAAATTATATAAGAAGAATTTTTTGTTTTTCATTTAAACTGCACTATAGTGGACTCAATATTCACAGATACGTCATTATTCTAACTTGAGGTCAAAATGTATAATCATTTAATGAACTGACCTAGCAGGTCAATTATCAATGCGTCAGTTATCAACAAAGCAATGTGATTCTTTGTTTCTTATAGTGTTGTGGGTGATGCCATTTGAAAAATGATTAAAACTTGGTTTAATTTTGGAAAAATGGGTCTGAAAACAGCCACCTTTTACTCTTAGAGAGGCTGTTCTATAAAGCCGTTACATTCATGAATAGGCAGTTTCTAAAATGAGCTGATGTAAATGATGCTAATGTAGTTACAAGATTAAAAATACCGTTTCCACAAATTTACTGTGTTTTGGTTATACTTTAGCTCTTTTTGGTTATGTAACATAACCATATTTAGTATTTTGATATCCTAATGCATTCTTGCATCATTGTTACTTGAAGTCCAAATACTTACTGGTATTTAGGACAGATAACATTTTTGTTTTTTTTTTTGTATGCTTTTCTGGATGTGAACTTTGAGTATGTAAACATTCGGTGCTTAAGAAACCTTACTAACCACTATGCTGTACACCTGAAACCACTAATACAAAATAATATTGAATGGAAACCGTAATTGAATTTTTTTTAAAGAAAGGAAAAAAAGGAAATCTTTACAAAGTTACTTTGGAATATATGTTAATTTCACCATTCCCACATAGAATGAGGTAAGCAAAAATTGCGATGTGGACATAAAGATAAAATTAACTTTGTGCAGATAGAAGAACTTGGGTTGTATTAAGAAGATATAACAGACTGTAAGAACCACCAAAGGCCTGCTGGTTTCTTAAATTTGGTATTGTATGTACTGCAGCAGTCCCCTTCATCTGTGGGGGACACATTCCAAGGCCCCCAGTGGCTGCTCCTGGAACCACAGATAGCACCAAACCCTATACACACACAGCTGTGATAAAGTTCAGTTTATAAATTAGGCACGGTAAGAAATTAAGAGTAATGATGAAATAGAACAATTACAACAATGTTCTGTAATGATAGTTAGGTCAGTCAATGTGGTGTTTGTCTCTGTCTGTCTCTCTTTCACTCTCTGTCTCCCAGCTCATTCTCGTATATAACTGAGAGGGAAACAAGAGGGCAGGTAGTGTATACAGCCTGGGTATGCTGGGCAAAGGGATGATCTGTGTCCCAGGCAGGATGGAATGGGATGGCTTGAGATTTCATCATACTGTGCAGAATGGCACACAATTTAAAACTTACAGATTGTTCAGTATTTTTGAACTGCAGTTGACCATGGGTCACTGAAACCGTGGAAAGTGAAACCATGGACAAGTGGGGGACTGCTCTACTGTTTTAATATTTTACCTTGGAGAATGAACTCATTAAACATGTTGTTATGGACAGTATTTCCAAATAGAGTCTCAGTGTCACAATATAAGATGAAAATACAATGGTAGTGGCAAGAAAATGGTTTCTTTTTTGAGGGACAGATTATACTTTTTCTTAGTGCTCCTGAATTGTGCTGGTGGAACTCTGTCTTAATTCTTAGGACCACATCAAAAAGCATTCTCCAGATGCTTTGCCCAAGTTTCAGTGAGATTAGATTTTAAAACAGTATTTACTTATAAGTGGGGTGATCTTTTCTGTAAATCTGGGTTTACAGAAAATTTAATTGCTCCTTAGTGTACTGAAGCCTTTTTTTTTTTTTTTGCATTATCAAGGTCCTGATATTATAATTTTTTTAATATACTGAGAATTTGCCATTAAGAGGAATTTTGGGTAAGTCTTTTTAAAGTGAGCTATTCTTTGCCCCAGTTGTAGTTCATGTTGTATTATTGGAGTCCTGTTGAACTTGTGTTGGATCGAGTGAGTCAGAGGGATTGGAAAATGGTGGCTGTGTCAGTCTGTGCTTATCCTTCTAGTCTGTTAGGGTCAGTTGGATTTGGCAGGTAAGGAAGGTGGCTCCAGAGCGGGGTCCTGGGGAGGATTTCAGAGGAGGCTGTTAGTCCAGAAAGCAAGAGCTTACCTGCCAGCCCAGAACAGTGAACACTGGAAAGAGGGAGGTTTTTTTTTTTTTTTTTTTTTTTTAAGTTCTTTCTGTAGCTATTAGAAAAACTCTGTTTCAAGAGGAAGGGTATAAAGTAATTGTGTGTAATCTACCAAACTTTCCAATTCAAAATAGAAGCTGTACCCCTGTTTTTTTATTATATGGACATTGTTTTGGTAGACTTTTTTAATGTATATTTTTTAATAGAGCTACCTGGTGGCAGTGTTTTGAGACACTATTTGAACAATTAAAGAATGTAGTGTTGCAGATAGGAAATGCGAGATTATTTAGGACAAGTTAAACAATGGAAAGGACACTTGAGAGTACCTGTATCAGGAGTGACCCTGGGACTTTTTAAGCATGCCTTCCCCCCTGCCAAAAACTAGGTTTGCAGGAAATGGGGGAGTGAGCTAAAACCAAAAGGTGGCATTTGGGGCTTGAACTGGTAGTCCACTATTTGCAGCACTTTTCAAAGTGTGGTATTTATGTGTATCATGGATGCGATGTACAAATGGGCTATTCATAAAGGGAAAAGGAAAGTTCTTTAACATTGCCTAACTTAGTCGTTTGACCACCGTTTGCTCTCATTAGGAGTTGTCATCAATCTTGGTAATGTAGCAAACTGTATTTGCACTAGGCTATTATTTGATCTAAGAATCCTGGGAGACGAAGTTTAACAATGAAGTTTACCTGAATTATAAGCAGTGGGGTTCAGTGTATTCTCAGAGACACAAAACTATCACTAATTTTGGTAAAAATCACTAAGGATTTAGCCATGATGTTTGTTCATATTGCTTTCACATTTTATTTGCTAATCAGAACCTTTAATAGAGCCTTTATTACTGAAAATATAGGAACCTAAAACAGCCAGATCAGGGGCTAATGCAATTAAAAATTGTTGAGAATAATAGATTTCTTACTCACTTGCTTAATTTAGGAAATACACTTCAAGCATTTTCTACCTGGTGTTTTTACTTTTCTCTTTATTTAAAATGAGTGTAGAGAACAGAACCAATCTATGAGTATTTGCTGTATCTAATTATATTAGACATTGAGAATTACAAGGAAAGTAGGTTATAATTAGATCACAATGTAAGTCAGCCTAGAAATGGTAGTTAGGACCAAAGTAATGTTACAGCACTTTGGAAGAATTATTAATAATTAATAAATCCAGACCTCCCTTTCCTAGGCTTAAACATGTCTGCTACAGCAGTCTTTCAGTAAGTTGCCTCAGCTCAGGTTAGAAATTGTACTTAAACTTATTGTGTGGTTCTTCCCGAACTCCTCCCTCCCCCCATTCCCAACAAGTGCTTTTTGTGGAGTTGAGGAATAAAGGATGAAACTGCTTTGCTTTTTAATTGTATCAGGCCCCTATTTGGTTGCTGTATTTTCAGTAATAGAGTTAGTGACTTCAGTAGTTTGTTACAGGCCAGCTCTTTGCTTTTGTTTAAGGCCAAATGGTAGGAAGCAAAAGAATAAATGGGGGCTAGTGTAGAGTAGGATCTGGGCTTGAGTATCTTCTGAGAACAGGTACAGCTGACTTTTAATAATAATGGTGAACATGGAAATGGTTTTAAGCAGGTATTAAAGTGATAGTGATTATTATAGATATGAGTATACTGCCATGTGTGGGAGGAGTGGAGGTGGCACCATCACCAGATAACAGACCCCTTGGGTTTTCTGGAATATGCTCATGTGTGTTCTATTGGTGTCTTTCATTTTATGAGTAATAGTTTAATTAAAATACAGGAAATCTGACTTTCAGTATGATAGGGCCGTTTGATTTTTTAATAAGTATATATACACCGTTTGTAGAGTTCGAGATTTCTGTAATAAGAATACATTGGTTTTAGTACTGTGTGTCACTGACGAACTCACATATAGACTATGTTACTCAGCTCTTTTATGTGACACTTACGATCTTTGGCCCCAATTGCTCATTGTCCTAAAAAATACTCATTGTAATTAATTGTTGGATGAAAGAATGTAACTTGCTCCTGCATTCTGCTGATGGACGTGTTTATTTAATTCAGAAATATATGTTCATTTACAAATATAATTGGATTGTCCACCATCTACATTATTACTTCTAAGTGGATAAGAAAAATTGCTTTCACTTGTATTGATGGCTTTTACACATTGCTGTATTTTAACAATATAGCAATGAAATTTAATCGAAATTTATTGCAATTTAATTCCTATGCCATGTAACTTATTTAAAGAGTACACCTTAGTGGTTTTTAGTATATTCACAGATATGTACAACCATCCCTACAGTCACTTTTAGAATATTTTCATCACCTCATAAACTCTGTACCCTCTAGCTTTCACATCCCTGTCTCCCGGTCTCCACTTTTAGCTTTAAGCCACACTAACTAACTTTCTGTTGGCGTAGAGTTTTCTGTTTTGTACATTACATACAAATGGAATGGTATATTGTATGGTCTCTTATGTTTGACTTCTTTCACTTAGCATAATGATTTCAAGGTTCATCAGTATTATAGCATGTATCAGTACTTTATTCTTTCTTTTTGGTATATATATTTTTCATTATGGTAAAATACATAGAGTGAAATTTGTTATTTTAACAATTTTAATGTACAGTTAAGTAGCATTAATTATAATCTTTATGTTGTACACCCATTAGTGCTATTTCCAAAAGTTTGTCATCACTCCACACAGAAACTTTGTGCCTGGTGAGCAGTAACCTTTGTGTGCTTTTCCCGCCCAGCCCCTGGTACTCTTGTCTTCTGCCTCTACAAGTTGGACTTTTTCCCTAGGTACCTCCCATACATAGGACCATCCAGTACCTGTCCATCTGTGTCGGGCTTAGCTCCTTCAGCATGTGTTCAGAGTTCATCCACTCGCGTGTTGGAGCAGGTATTAGAACTTCGTCCCTTGTTACGTTGTGGGCTATTACTCAGCCATAACAAGGGATGAAATTCTAATACATGCTACAGTGTTTGGTTTGTCCATTACCAGTTGATGGGCATTTGGCTGTAATGAATAATGCTGCTGTAAACACCTGGGTACAAGTTTGTGTAGACACTAGGTTCTCTTTTCTCTTAGGGAGGAGTTGCTGGGTCAGATGGGAACTTTGTGTGTGATCGTGTGAGGAACTGCCTGACTTTTGCAAAGCGACTGAACTATTTACAAAGTAATTTTTAAAACCTAGATACTCATTAATTCTGAGCTTTTTGCCTTATTTTAGAAAGTATTACTTCCCATATCCCATTTAAAAACATTTTTATTGTAAAGTATATTCACAGGAGAAGTACATAAAACAAATACAGTTTGATGAATAATTGTGAAGCAAACCTCCACATAACCACTGCTTTGGTCAAGAAATAGAACGTGGGTAGCACCAGTGGACCTTCCAGAGTGTTCTGCCTGATCACATCTCCTGTGGACCCTCTGGCAGTGACTAATATTCTGGCTTTTTTTGAAGCTTAATTTTTTATAGTTTTACCAGCTGTGTTTGTATGCATTATGAATTTAGTAAATATAGTGACAGTATATGTATGTATTTATCATGTTTTACTGCTTTGCTCAACATTGTATTTGTGAGGGTCTTCCCTTGCAGTTTATTCTTTTTTTTTTCCTGCATTCAATTGTGTGAATATTTTCACATGGTATTTGTTCCATCCTCAGTGGGCATTTGGATTATTTCCAGTTTTTCTGTGAAATTTCTAGATTTTTAAAAGCACTGCACATGTCAAAACATTTTGTATGCTAAAATTGGCCATTTACAACCCTTATTTAAGGTTTGAATACCAGAGAGATTAGATGCCATTCTGTTTTTAGAGCTAGTACTTAAAAAGAAGACATTTCACTACTAATATGTTTGTGGTGAGCTGGACAGTAGTTGCTTATTGTACGGTTTTTGGAACTTTTCCCTTGGTATTCTAGTGTTTCTTTAGTTTTCCCCAGTAATGTGAATATCATATAGATAAAAATGAGGAAAATTCTGTGTTAAATTGGGCTGGCTAAATAATGGTATTTATCTTTATGTTTTATTGCTTTGCATTGACTAGTAACATTTTGCTGTGTTTTCTTTAAGCTGTCGTCAGAATGTGCTTCTTGACCTTCTGAAGTACTTATTTTTAACTATCCATAGCTTATATTCTAAGTATATGTGGGCACTAGCCAGACCTGATTCATTCTACATTAATGTCTTGGTTTTCTTATTTGAATAAATGATTGCTCCTGTGACCGAATTTCTATTAAAAGTATCTTCAGGAGGAATCATGAAGTACGTAAATAGCTTAGCAACCCTCATGGTTAGAAGTTTTTTACATTTAGGTGGTTTTCAATAGATTTGAGGATTATTCAGAAATGAAAGCAGCCATGGTAAACACTTTGGAAACGATGCAGTTTTAAAACCCTTTAAAAATTCCCCTGATTGAATAAATGTCTCCTGGCCCTTCTAAAAAAAATTACAGCAGTAGAAAACACTTTATAAATCCTATCAAATGGCTCAGATTGGTTTCTCTTGAATTCCTTCATTTATTTGTCTTTAGGTGATACATTAACAAAGTAATGTAATTACAAATTTTAGCAGTTGTTTATTTGAAAACTTGCAGGTTTCATGGTAGATTTGTGAATTTTACTATGTCTGTGGTTTGTGTCTCTCTTGCTGGAGCTCCAAGGTTGGGACAGGCAGGATGTGGATTTCTAGCCCTTCCCTTGAATATGCAAACTTCGTTGATTCTTACTCATTGAAATTGTTTTTGCTGTATCCTTTTTGTAATACAGTATAAACCTTAAATGCCTTTTGGGTTTTTCTTGTGTTCTTGGTTGTATGCTTAGTTTTCTGTGTGAGCCCCTTTTAAAGGTGACATGTAAAGTTATTGAGCATATTCCATGTTTCATGTTAACTGGGCAGTCTGTTCACACGAAGTTCAGGTCTTCATTATCATCTCTTGCCTGATTTACTTCATTGGCCTCTTATGGCACTAGCCCTAGGTTTTGTTGCCCAAATGTTTTCCTTTTTAGTCCATCCTACACTGCAAAGAGATGCCTTAAAACAGAAGTCTGCGAGTGCCACTTCCCGACCTAAAACCTCAGGTCTCCCTGGCCTGAGGCCCTTTGAAACTTGGCTCAGGCCTGTGTTTCTGCCTGGTTTTCTTGTTCGTTCTCCTGTACACATTATGTAGTGTGAGATTGCTTTTAAGAATTCCCTGCCCTGGCTGGTGTAGCTCAGTGGATTGAGTGTGGGCCTACGAACCAAACAACCGAGGTTCAATTCCCAGTCAGGGTACATGCCTGGGTTGCAGGCCAGTTCCCAGCAGGGGATGCATGAGAGACAACTGTACATTGATGTTTCTCTCTCCTTCTCTCCTTCCCTTTCCCTCTAAAGATAAGTAAATAAAATCTTAAAAAAAAAAGAGTTCCTGAAAATTCTCTTTCACACTTTGCATAGTGATTTCCTCAGGCCAGAATACTGCTCTCACTTTTTCGATCTGGTGAGCTCTTACCCATCCTCAAAACCTAGCACAGATTTTGAGCCTTTTTTAAGCTTTTTCTAATGCCCAGTCCCTGTTGTGCTCTTTGTGGCTGTTCTGCACCTTGTCCTCTGTTGACTTGATTGTATGGTATTGCTATCTGCCATGGGGCTTTCTTATCTGCTGTGACCTGCTGGAAGCAAGAACTGAGTTTTAAGTCAAGGCCGGTTCTGAGCTCCTACCCCAGTGCTAAAAGTAGGCGCAGGTGCTTAGGAAATGCTGGTGGAGATCATCTGGAACTGGAGTTGGGACTCACTCTGTAATGACTTTGAATATCTGTTTATGTCTTCTTATTTTTCAGGTGATGTGGATGATTTGAGCCCATTTGGTTGCTCATCTTTTATTTTCCAGGATATGTAGGCTCTATTTATCCTTTCTGATTAGTAGGTAGTCAAGATATTCACAGCATCAGCACAGACATATGAAATTAACTCCATATAGCTTATCATTGGTATGAAATCAGTGTCCGATGTGATGATACATGTTTTATATTTAAGTAATATGGTTTTAATTCTGAATATGGAATCCAAAATAAGTTTCATAAATAATTTTCATAAACTATCCCCTAAGGCTTTTGTGATCAGTTGTTTCATCCAGTAGTGAAGAGTCAGAAATGGGAAATCAAATATCCATTCTTTTCATTGATGACTTCCTGTGTTTAATAGTAGGACTAGTCTGTAATAGTATTCTCTTTTTTACTGTCAGTAAAGTTTATTGTATTAAAATGCTTGGTAAAATCCAGTGTCTCTTTCATGGGTACTAATGGAAGTAGCTGATAGTGTGAGGTGATGGAAACATTTTATTTCTAAACACTTTTCAGTTTGCAGTTGATTTCTGTTACTCTAGGGGACTGATCCTTCACAGCTGTTAGAAAATGTAAGTGGGTTCCTCTCCTGCTGTGCAGATCTTTCCTTGTTTGGGAACCTTTCATGGCGCAGTAGGGGCTTTTAAAAGTGTCACAAATGTAAGGCAATTTATACTGCTGTAAGCATGGAATTTTCTTGTTGGTGTTCATAGCGGAGAATTGAAAGTTAAAAGTAAATGGAGGAGAAAGGCTGCTGAGCATGGTGTACCTATGAAAGCAGCTTTATTCTGAATTAATAATGCCATCTCTTGTGGTCATCTGTACTTTCTCTGTTTTCCTTTTTTCTTCATTTTACCCCAAATTGTCTTGGTGATTTGAAAAAGAGAGATTGATAAATAATAGACAAGAAATAACATACATCCTGTCTTGATTAATACACCTGGGGGAGGAATGCAATCAGCCATCACCACGTGGTAGAAGCAGTCTGTTGAATAGATACATGATTTGAACTCAAGTGTGTACTCATCACAGAAATATGTCTCCAAGTATTCTCTGTGAGGCCCAGTTGTTAGCACATTGTGGAGAGGAAGAAAGCATTCTGGCCAAAGAAGATGTGTGTCTAGTACCTTTTCATTCTCAGTTACGCTGCGCCACTTAGCATGGAGATTACAGCTATCACACTGGGATGCTAACCTTAGCAGCAGATGTGATCCTGAAGCATGTTACACATTCCACCAGATGTTCCATTTCTCTTCAGGGCAAACTTCTGGTTAGCTTCTTGTTTCAAACACTGTAAGAAATCGGAATTGGAAGTTTATTTTAGACATACTATCGTTTATAAATAAGAGAGAGAAAAGGCACAGTCTTTTATAACCTCAAAGGCTGGATGATTTGCATAATATCAAATATGGTTGCCGTGCCTACATTTATAAATCTTTTTTTTTATTTGATATTGTGTCTACATTCTGTATTCAAAAGTTTGGGAAATATATATATTTCAAGAAGTGCCTCTTATGAAATAAACACTAGTTGTATTCTTTGTTGATTATGCAACAAATATTTATGATTTACATGCTTTTTCCAAAAGAGCATTTGAAGCAGCTATGAGTTTCTTGCTAATTTGACAATTTAAAACATTTCATAATTGAACAAATTGTAGATATTCTTAATCATAACATCTGCAGGATGTTGATTTATAAACACTGTGAAATGCAGTGTTGTTTTTGTGCTATGCGTACTTCCTGTAGTGTGTGCGTGTAGTTCAAAGGAACTGTTTTCTTATCTATTTCCTCCAATCTTTGAATTTTTAGCACTAGTCATAATTCTGAGTCTGGAAGAGATTTCATGATATTCCAAATTTCTGTGTTTTCCCTTCCCATCAGTAATGGTCTAGCAGTTTTATGTGATATTAAGGAGTGTTGCTCTGAAAAAAACAGTCGTAGTATCTAAAGAGAAAGGCATCATCTTGTTTCTTTGGAATACTAGGAGTAGAATAGCTGCTTGATAATTTAACAATGTGCCATAAATGAAGAAGGGGAAGAATCATGGTGGCCTTTTATTTGGGAACTCTGCTTTATTTGTGTTTATTCTCCATCTTCACTTTAGGGCTGTCCAGCAAGAACAGTTTTATAGTGGATGCATTTTGCAAGATACACTCTGTGTTCTTCCTATTTTGAATAAAGTATTTTGGAAAAAGCCCTCATGTCTGCAGGACTTCCAGTGGTGAGACCTTGATCTTTTCCCTTCAGCTTCATTGTGGCTCTTTTCAGTGATTGTGTCATAAATACTTCTCCTTGAGAATAACACACAGAATAAAGACAAGCTCTTTTTATTAATTATCAAACGAAAAGCTGCAGATTTGTGATTAGTCCTTTGTCCAGATAGGGAATTATTAGAGACAGGTCTTACTTTTCTCCTTTTGAACTCTTCGTTTTAAAATTATACTATCGTAGTGGACAGTTCTCACATTTTCTTTGTAAAACGGAGGTAGTAACAGTACCCACATCATAGAACTGTTGGGAGGATTGTCATGAGTACATATGAAGTATGTAAGCTAATAATAAACATAGGCTATTATTAGTCACCTTGTGGCTTAAAAGAAGAAATAAAGATAGCTAAAATAAAAAAATGCAATATATGTAACCTGCATGGATTGTATAAATCACTCAGTGCTGATGTGATGTTAGCATTTACAAAAGAAGCATCTTCGTGATAACCAGAGATTAAATGTTTTGCATTTGCCCAACTTTGGTGTTTTCTTACAGTCCTTTCTGTAAATACTGACATAACGGTTTTTTAATGAAAACAGTTTTGTAATTTATATAAACCTTTTTAGCTTATGTCATCTGTCATAGATCCCTGTGCATGCACACCCTTGCCAAATTGAGAACGTAAATAGAAGTTGTGGACTGAACATTTGTGTCCCTCCGGAGTCCATATGTTAAAGCCCTAACCCCAATGTGTTGGTACTTGGGGTCTTTGGGAGGGAACCAGGGTTAGATGAAAGCATGAGGGTGGGGCTCTGGTCCCATAGGATTGGTGTCCTTGTAAGAAGAGCTACCAGAGAGCTTGTACCCTCTTTCTCCTTTATGTGAAGACACAGGAAAAAGGCATGTAGGCCAGGAAGAGAGCTCTCACCAGGAACCAAGTGAGCCAGTGCTTTGATCTTGGGCTCCCAGCCTCCGTAACTGTGAGAAAAGACGTATCTGTTGCTTAAGTCGCCCAGTGTGTGGTATAATGTTATGGCAGGTCAAACAGAGTAATACACAAGTAAAAACTGGATATATTAAGGAGGTCAATTCATTACATAGGGCATTGCAGTAGGAAAAGCTGTTCTGCTTAGCATGTGTGGGGTGTGACTCTGACTGCTCTTATTCCTGATAGGACATCCGATGTCTATTGAGATGGTCGTTTATGATGCCATCTGTAAAATGTTATTGTTTAGATGGTAAGTACTTAGAGATGTTTTGACCTTAAACATTTATGTAAGTTCAGTTGATTTTCTCTAAATAGGCACTTAATGTACTAGTCATAATTTAGTGTCCAATGATTATCATCTAAGCAGAGGTCTCTATGGCAAAGTTCATGTGTCACAGCCACAGCAAACAACGTATTGCAGCATTTTGGTTTTATATGTTCTCTGGGTTAGGTTGTTCAAGAGAAGTAACAGGCAATTGGAAGGTGAGACTTTTACCCCCCTCCACGCCCCCCTCTCCCCCCACTCAGACATGTACTGCCAAAGTTTTCATACCACTCGGCATCTCCTTAATAAAATTTTATTTTAATTTTGTAGGAAAGGTAAACTTATTAGGTATAGACCAATCACTTAGAATAATTTTTGCTTTTTACCTATCATGAGTAATTTCACCAGAGCATGCACCTCTGAGAGAGAGAATGAAAAAAAATATATATATATATTTTTTTATGCAAGCATAAATATATATATATATATATATATATATATATATATATATATATATGCTTGGATAAATATATATATATGCTTGGAGAAAAAGACATGGTGGCAGTGAAATAAAAAAATGGATATTTACTACTTATTTTTAGTAACTATTTACAGACTCAAATGACACACAGTTCACTTACATTAGGCTTTTGACCTCTGTGTTTCGACCTGGTTATCAGCCTCCCAGTTTCCCAGGGAAATGCTTGAGGAAGCAGTCTTCTCACCTCTCCTGTACTTTCTTACTCAGTAGCCTTCAACTGATTTTGAGTGTTGCTGAGAGCTTAGTGTGGCTTGATCCCTTCCGTGTAAGGGACAGTTCTGCAGCCAATGGGCCCAACTTTCATGCTCTTTGATCAGAACGTACGTAGCCTTCGACGTTACAAACTCCTGTCTCCTGGACCCTCTGCTGCAGTTCCATGGGGGCATCAGGCTTACCTCTTGGAGTGCTTCTGTTACCGAACCCACGGGCTCTTGCGTCTCTCTTTTGCCTTCTCTCCCTGTCTCATCTGTATCTTTAAACCTAACTATCACTTTTGTGAGCACGTGAGTTTTGTTATGAATTAGAGAACAGAATGCACCCTATTTGAACTTTTAACCCTTGCTGTTTTTTTAAGTGATTTTTAGATTATAAAAAATTAATAGAACAATATTGCAGAGAATTTGGAAAAGAGGAAAAATTATCCATCTTGTGTCTTTAAAACAATGGTGGTTAATAATTTGGCGTTTTTCCTTCTAAGTTTTTAAAATAAACTATAAAAATGTTCTTTTTGTATCTTTCATATCATGTTACTGTGTTGCTGAATGATTATCACCCTTGTTGAACTGGTCCTATAAACTTTTGGTATGAATATGCCACTGTTAAATTAGGTAGTTTCTCATTTTTTGTTATAAACAATTTTAATGACCACTTAAAAACATCACTTGTTTTTGTTCCCTCACATTTTGGATTTTAACCTTCTTGCTGATTTCTAGCAAAGGAAGCAGAGTTACGGCCATGAACATTTTTATGGTATATTGCAAAGAATGTGAGCGTGGTAGCTGGGAAAGTCTACCTTTGAGTTGTAGTGGCCACTTAACTATCTGCCTTGTCTGTGAAATATGGGCGACTATCTGATTTATTGATTAAAATATAATGTGTACTCAATAGGTGGAAGCTATTCTTAGTGCCAGCATTTTTCTTTAAAGGTTGTTGCTTTTAGTAATATACTCGAGTACCATTTGAGTGTGACCGTATACAAGCCATACTTTGTCATACAAACTGGGACAGTTTAGTCCCATACGAATGCCAACTCATCTGGGACACCAAGACAAGTGTAAACTGGGATCCAGCCACCCTGGGACATAATGCCATCCTATGATTAAACCACATCTTAATGATTCGTGGCATTTTTCTTGTTACACATTTTTCAGTTGAAAATTATTTATTTTAGTCCAAATTCATTTGATTACAAATAATATTGAATTACTGGTGGCTTATTTGAAGAAGCCCGATGGAGCAAAATTCTCCCTTTAAAAATAATTGTAAACGTTATGTTTATTTTTCTACAGTGTTTTCTCCTGAAAGGAACATAAGTAAAATGAGCTATGTGATGTTGAGTCAGCCTTCCTAAACACAGAGAATTGGTCTTACACAGTGCTCACTGAGGTCCCCAGTACCCGGAACCTCTGCAGTGTTCCACACTGTTTCAGAGTTTATCTCCTGTCCTTAATGGTAATTACTCTGGACAAATTTGCCTCTGCTATTACTCATTTTGCATACCGTAAGAAGAGCTGTTACAGAATTCATCTGAATCCTTTTTAAAACAAGGTTACTTAAAGCACCTACTCGGGCCAGGCAGTAGACTTGGTGCTGGGGGCACAGTGGTTTCATTGGGAAAATGTGGACATAACAAGGCAGTTGCAGCTTTGTGGGATGATCTTATGATAGCAGCAGTATGGCGCACAGAGTTAGGCCACGTGAACCTGAACTTTGGGTAATCGAGAAAGTTTCCAGAAAGGTGATACTTCCGAGCTGAGGCCTGGAAGGTGAGTAGTACCCGTCTAGCTTTTCTGTTGCTGCCATATATATAAGCACAGCTGTATTAATTAATGTACAACTCAGGCTTATGGCCCACCCACCTCCTGTCCTTTCTGTAATCAGTAAGTAGTTGCACACCGAGAGACAAATCGATGAGATGCTATGATTGCTGTAATTGGTCCTCAGCTTCAGGCTCTCAATTGCACATGTGTCTGTTACTGGTTTTTCTAAACCTTTCAAAAGTTCCACTTGTTCCTGGGCTATATCACACTTTGATAGTGAATTTTGTAAGTTAAATCTTAAAATGAACATTTAAAAACTTTTCCCTTTTCTACCCTCAAATTTGAAGCATTGAAACCATTGTGTTCATACACATTTTACATATTAAGGTACATGATTGATTATGACTTTCCTAGAAGACTTATTTATTGTTATCTCATTTGGTTTATTTTTTCTTCTTTATTGAGTTTATTGGGGGTGACATTGGCTAATCAAATTACATCGGTTTCAGGCATACAAGTTTAAAACACATCATCTGTACACTGCACTGTGTGTTCACCACCCCCAGTTACTTTCCTAACAACGGCTGGGTTCTTAAAGGCTGCGCTGTGAAGGATAGTGAGTTGGTCAGTGCGTCTCAGGTAATGTAGTTTAGCAGGGTACTTTGTTTTAATGACATCAGTTGCTTTTTTGTTTTGAAGTTGGATTTGTAATTCTTGTTATTGTGTTGAATTCCTATTTCAAAAACCTGGAGGAAAGTGGTTAATTCAGTCATAAAAATTAGTAACATAATCACTGTGTCTCAGGACAATATAAATGTAGCAACTAAACAGGCCTCAGGTGCCTAAGTCAGTGTTCTGAGGAGAGCTGGGGTTCGCTCCTGGAACACCGGGCAGTGTTGGGAGACATTTTCGGTTGTCACCAGTTGGGAGTGTGCCGCTGGCATCTGGTGGGTGGAAGCCGGGATGCTGGGGAGCATTCTGCGGTACACAGGGCAGCCTCCCACAACAAAGACTTTTCTGGCCCACAGTGTTAGCAGAGGCCAGGTTGAGCAACCATGGCCTAAATGGATTGTGGGTCTGTATATGCTGGGAATGAGAATCAAGGAATGCAATGATTCACACAAGCAACTGAAAGGAAAAGCATGACTAGGAATTACTACGATAAATGCTGGGAAATAGATTTTACTGACTTCTTGAGTCATTTGCCGCTAGTCCCCAAAGTTTTTGGTTATTTATGAAACTTTGTGAAATGGTGGCATAATGCCATCAAAACATTTCTGTGATTTTAAAAATAAACTACAGTGGCATTTTTTGGGTATATCAATAAAAGTTTTTCCAGGACAAACATAAAATGATGCTTTCTCAAGAATTACTTCTTAAAACAAAACAGAATGATTGTTTTGTGAGCTCTGATAAAGGCTGGAAAAAGTGTGTTGGGATCGGTGCTGATCGAGTCCAGTTGTATTTTTAGTGAGGGGGGGCACTGGAGCCACAGTGGCCACTTGCCCACTGTTTAGTGTCACTGGCTCTAGAATTCTCCACTCCCTTCCTGTTTTTGCACCTGCGTGTCAATGAAATTGGGATGCATTTTTAATGCATGGTCTCTTCTAATTGAAATTGCCAGCCCCCCATTTTTTTATTATGCTCAGTGGAGTTTAGACTTGAAATAATGTTATCAGGCCTTCTAATCTTACTTAGTGTGAAAGGAAATAGTGAAAATCATAAAATTGAAACGTCAGTATGTGAGTACTCACCTTTCGAATATGCCCGGGGAGGCGTGTGTGGCAGGAGGCTGAGCGGCCTGCTCTGCCACCGGGCCCTGTGTGCGTCTGCGGCTCGGGGACGACACCACATCGGCATGCCTTCTTTAGGAGCCAGTCAGTGCCAGTAAACGCCATTTCCACGCCTTCGAATAGTTTGCTAACGTGGCATGTTTTAGGTAAACGTGTAGTGTCCTGAGTAGCTTTACAATAGGCCTTATGAATAAGAATTTGCTACTTTTAACTTGGAAGTTACAGCACGGGGATGAGTCAGGCGTCCCCATTACGTCTAAATACTGCAGTGGGACAGGAGTAGCGCCAGAGCGTTATGAAATCAAGAGTTAGAATCCAGTCCTCAGAATTTCCCCAATTGGAATATTAATTTTTAAGTGAAATGTATTCCTTGGACAGAGATTTAATGAGCAATCTCCCTTATTTTGGAGTCTTTGTCATCCATGTATGTGAGATCATCTGACAGTAGCAAAGTGCTCGATGCTTTTCCTTACGACTAGGAGCCTGAGTAAGGAGCGTCCAATTTAGTAGAAGTAGAATGAGGAAAGAAACCTCCTAGCTACACAACCTGTGATCCAAGTCCTTCATCTACAGGCTGTATGTTAAAATCCTCGAGGTAGATGTACGAGGTAGATGTCAGAGATATAAACAGTCTTGTTTTATTTTTAATTTACTAAAACTTTTATTTGTATCATTAAAATTAGGATAACTTTTTTAAACTTGAAATTGGTGGTTTTCATGGGTGTCAAATGGCCATTAAATGATCTGTAGATGAGAATAGTTCGGGAGACTGTGTGCCAGTGCTTGGCTGAAATAAAATTGAAGCGTTGGGAGGAAAATCTAATGAACTCCTCCTACCAGCCTCCCCCGCCTCCTTCAGGGTTAGCCTGGGGCCTGTTTCCTGTGTGGGGAACCCACACCTCCTTAGTCTAGAACTTCCGTCTCCTCTTAAACTGTGATTCTCGTTACTGCTGCCTACCACTCTTACTGTTAGGGATTCTAGACTGTAATTTTGGTGAAACTGACTGTATTCACTCATTCATATAGAATATTAGCACCTGAAGACACAATAGAGATAATTGATTCAAATTTCAAAGCTTAACAAAGGAAAACCATGACATTTTATTTGTGGAGGATTTTTATCCGGTCCCTGCTCTAATTCTTTCAAAATGTCGGATTTCTCTCAAGAGTAATCTTTACCATTTGATTGTTATTTACTGTTATCTCCATCACCATGTGATAAACATTTACATTAAGAAATCATTTTTTTACTTGAGATAAATTTAAAATTGGGTGATACGAAAACTGTAGTTTTAAGGGACGTTTGGATATTTGGAGGGTTTCCTCTGCTGTATTGTGTGTAGTTCATGGCAAAACCAAAACTGCAGTTCCGCTCTCCTGCTTTCTCAGCCTGCAGCTGTTCTCTTCCACTGTATTATTTTGCAAGATAAGAAACTGGGCCTTTGACTTCCAAGCTTGATTTCCTGGTTGTTACTAACAGAAGTAGTTCGCTGTAAAGGCCCGAAAGCTGTGTAGGATTACCCAGCTCTTTTCTGCAGGGAACAGCAAGCCTTTGAGTAGAGTCAGGAATGTCACCCTGTGTGTCTTGTCTGCCCCCGTCCGCTAGAATGTCAGCTGCAGGAGCCCTTTCTGTCTTCATTGCCCCATGCTGGACGGCACCTAAAAGCCTGGCACGTTATAGCTTGGAGTAAATACTTGTTGTGTGAATGTATATGAAAGGGTAAGTGTATGAATTTTCTGTTTCTTTTGGGGAAGATTTTTCTTCTTCAAAATATAAGGAGGAAGCATATGTAAACCATTTGTATTGCCTCTCATCTAACTGAATTGTACTCTTTCAAATCTGCAAGGAATGGATAGATATCCTTTGGGGATAAAGGATGGTTTTGCTGTTCTTAAGGTGATACTACCTGGTTTGATGGTGCTTTAAAACATTGCAAATGCTCTGATTAAACTTAGCTTTTCAAGCAGGTATTGTTTGGTCTGCCTTTGGCTCATTTTAAAAATCTTTGGCATATGCTGCTGGCCTAGTATCTGTGGACATTGCACCGTGGGGCAAATATTTTGATGGGGATAAAGTGGGGAAGACAAAGAAGTTCAAAGTAAAACAAAGATAGCCCTTCCCTAGACACTTATTTATGCTTCCCTAAATATTTATTTATTTATACTTGTGCAGTTTATTTTTATTTCTGTCAGCGTAGCCCATAGAGGTTAATTTTATTTCAAACATCTGGCAGGATCCTGCCTGCCAATTGCGGAAGGAAATTATTTGGCCTGTTTTGTAGCCTTCCAACATCTTTCTGTAGTAATTTTCTTGCCTTTCAATGATTTATACCCCCCCAATACACCGTATTTCATCTTCCTCCCTAATCCAAGAAGCTCTCTGCAGAAAAGCATCTTCAGGAGCTTCAGATTACTTAATGACAACTTATCAGACAGACACACAGGTTCCAGAGATCTCTGTAAAGTCTTCAAAAGATAATAACATTACTGAGTTGCTTGAGGTTGGTTTTTAGTGTATGACTGTAGAGCTTATACCTCCAAGGTACATTGCAACAGAAAAGTCCGTTGTGGTAGGTGTAATTTTACAACGTAACATTTGTGCTAGAAACCCACTTTCCCATGAATAGAGAAGAGTTATCTCTATTACAGCAATTTTCAACTGCTGTGCTGCAAAAAATTTTAAAGCATGCAGTACTTGACTATTTGGTAGGGGCACTGACCTCTTTCCCCTTAGATTATCAGATTAAAAAAATGACAATAGCTGTCTGGTATAAATGAATCAAAATTATACCTATATTTTGTCTGATTGCCAAAAAATAAATATGATATATTGGGTTGTCCAAAAAGTCTGTTCAGTTTTTTTCCATAAAATAAAAGACACATTTTTCGTTTTTACCAATAACTTTATTGATTTGGATATTTTGAATATGTCAGTGATCTCCCACGTGGTATAATGTCGATTGTTCTTAGTTAAGGTCTTTATTTGATGTCAACTTCAACTGGTCTGCCTGATGGTGGAGCATAGTGCAGTGAGAAATCTCTAGCACAAAACTTTGCAAACCATTTTTGACATGTTCGATCAGTCACAGCACCTTCTCCGTATACTACACAAATCTTTTCTTGTGTTTCAGTTGCATTTTTACCTTTCTTGAAATAATAAAGTATAATATGCCAAAAATGTTGCATATTTTCTTCCACGTTCAGTAGTAAAATGGCTACACAAAATTTTACCAATTTTGATTTTTTTTTAATGAATGCTGATACGGCATCTGTCACAATACAGTCTAATAAAATGGTTTTGAATGAAGTTAAAGACAACTAAGAGGTACTAGAGCCATCTTACAGAAAAAAACTAAACCCAATATTTTGAGTTTTGGCCAACTCAATATTTTGTGGTGTACCGCCGAATTTTAGTGATTAGTTTATGTGTGCCATGAGATGAAAAAGGTTGAAAATCAGTGCCCAGTTAGGATCACTACTCTAGACCTTTAGAACAATCTTGCTTAATTAGCAAGACTTAATTAGCTCCAGTCATACCACCTTGTGGGTGAGGGCACACATTTTCTCTTGTCCACCTTGGGCATTAGTAGTTTTGATCACAGAGTTTACGCGAAGCCTCTGTCCAGCTTTCCCCATGATGGACTTTCTGGCCTGGGTAGGACAGGGGTAAGAGTGGCATTCTGTTGGGAGCTGGGGTTTTCTCTGGACCTTTGGCCTGCCATTCTTGCTGTTTTCTATGGTGGTGTTTGGCTGCCATGGAACTGAATTGATTACTGACTCATGCTTGGCCTCTTCCCCTTCTCTGCCACATACCTACAGAGGAGCGGAAGTTCTGTGCGAGCCAGGACCACATTTGGCTGGTTCTCTGCTGCATCTTAGCAACTGTTACTCTCTTGGGTCTCGAGGTTCTTTGAGAATTTGGTGAAGGCCGTGGGTCCCCTGTCCACAGGTGCGTATGCACATGGTCTTGGGGAAAAAAGAGATTGCCACGGGAAAGGAAACATGGCCTTGTTAAAAACAAGCCACCAGCTTTCTAGCCTCGGGTTCACTGTGGTTGCCCTGAGGGTTTCTGCTTGATTATTTCCTCAGAATGGTACCTGAATTCCTGTCCTATAAAAATAAGTTTGGACAAAGCAGAGCACATAGGGAAAGAAGAGGTAGGGACAAGAGAGGGTGGACGGGGAATGTGGTTGTCAGTACTTCTGTTTATCTGACTTAAAGACTCCACAGCAAATTATTTGCCCTTCCTAATCTTTTCTATAACTTCTGTCATTTTTAATTCTTGCTGGCTTTCCCTTACTTAGGTTGCAGTTAAAGAGACTCTTAAAAGATCGTGTCCTTTAGGCTGTCTTTGTATAGTATCTTTAATTCTGATCTTCTAATCCAAATTGTCCTGATATTTCAAGATAAGAGAAACTATCCTTGGATATTTGAGGTGCCAGAATGGATTGTTTCACTTAGCAGTATATAGTGCATTCTAGAGCAGTTGGCTGCACCCGAGTTGAGCTGTTTCACTTGGATGGGCTGTATTTCAATAACCTTTACTCAGTCTCCTGGCTAAGCTGGCACTACTTTTTACCGCTCCTTCCCATCCTCACCCGCTCTCAGTGTTGTTTTTAAAGTTACCTGTTGGGGAGAGGGCAGGAAGCTTGCTTCCTCTCTTTGGAAGAGTTATAAATGGAATCAGGAGATAAAAACTTATATAGCACTAGAAATTATGTCGTTATATACACAGTAATCACAGAACACCCAGGGTTACCTTTTCTGAAAATCTAATTTCTGTAGCTTGTCTCTTTCTTTATTGAATCTGTTCTTTATTATACTGAATATAATTAGCTTATAGTTTTTTTTCCTAAGAATTGTTTTTTCCTTTTGTAATCCCTTTTCATGGTGGATTGTTTTTGATCATACTTGTGCATGTGAATCTGTTTCATGGAGTGGATATTACAAATCCGTAAATCTTTTTGTTTAAGTCACAAATACGACTTCTAATCTCCTCCTCCATTTTCATGATTTTTCCTCCCTCCAATCTGGAGATGGAAAATGGGACTGAGTTTACACCACAGTTGAGGACAATGTTGTCAAGCCCAGTTCTCCACAAACCTCTCCTTTGACCCAGATAACTACCATAATCTGGATAAAAAATAGCATTTTCGAATAATAGGTGATGGTGAAAGCCTGTCGAGCTCTTGTTGGGGTTATTCAGTGTACCAAGCTCTTATGAATGATTTTATAAAATCTTCTTAACTACCTATGAAGTAGGTTTTCTCTCCCACTTTACGACAGAGCAGACCTAGGCCAAGATAATTTGTAGTAGGTTATACAACTCCTGTGTGATAAAGATGATGCCTTAGTTGGCTTGGACTGCCATAGCAAAATACCATAGACTGGGTGGTTTAAACAGTAGGGATTGATTTCTCATGGTACTGGAGACTGGAAACCCAAAGTCAAGGTCTCAACAGGTTTGGTGTCTGGTGAGGGTTGTCTCCTTGGGTTGCAGACAGCCACCTTCTTACTGTGTCTTCATGAGTACTCAGCACTGCCTGTGGGAGAGCGAGAGAGGAAGCAGACTGTGTAGTTTCTGCTCTACAGAGGGCACTAATCCCATTTTGAGGACCCTACCCTTAACACCTCTACTAAACCTAATTTTTTTCCAATGGCCCCGTTTAAAGGCCCTTATATTGCGGGGTTAGGCCTTTAACATATTTGGGGCAAGTCACAATTCAGTCTCTAGCAAATGGTGTTCAGACCAGGTTGGATGCTTCAGATTCTGAGTAGTCTAGTACCCTCTCCCATTCCCTGCTTCCATGATTTAGGAGCACTGGTGCCCAGATTATTTGATGACCATGTTAAATGTGGGCACGTTGTTCAGCAGTAGAAATTCAATACGTGTGTATGGCCTTTTTTTTTTTTTTAATTTTTTTTATTGATT
>PVKM010003406.1:0-57937 GCA_004027735.1 Carollia perspicillata
TGTAGCAACATCTAATCGGATAAGGCTCAGTGAGTTTAGCACAGCATGGGGTCACTTTTCATTTGGCTATTTCTTGGTTTGTGCTATTATCTTCTTGCTAGGGGACAAAGTGTACTCCTGAGAGCTTCGATTGCAGGAATTGACAGCAGACACAGGACATTTTGTAAAGAATGTAGCTACTGGCTTTTGAATAGAAGAGGCAGGCAAGAACACCAAGCTAATTGTTCCTTGCGATGATTTTCCTCAGTGGCTGTTCGCCAATTTCCCTAATTTGCTTATGAGAGATAACTCACACACTACTAATTGAGAGCCTCATGCTACTTATTCACAATCCTTGAATCCTGGGGCCCAGAGTCAGAAGCAGACAAAGGATTCTGATGATGAAAATGACCAAAGGCATTTTCTCTTTTGTTCTAGAAGGAGGTTTTATTCTTCAGTACCAGTCAGCATGGGGCTATTAGTCATCAGTGTTAGTCACTGGCCCAAGGATGGTAAATGGATTGCTGAAAACTTACTTCATATCTGGGGAGAAAACCAAAGTACCTAGGTGGAAAACAGCCCTAAAATGCCAACTTACCTGACTTCATCAGGAATGAAGCCCACATGTAGAACTAGAAACAATAAACCAGGGCAAAGATGCTCTGAAATGGCACTGAGAAATTGGTCCACTTTGGGACAATTCGAATGTAACAGAATGGAACCAAAAGTGGATTATGATGTGGCTCAGAAATGTCATGGTTCATGGATATAGAGGAGGTAGGTTGAATTTAGTTTCAAAGGAAAAATAAGGGGAAATAATATACTCTTTTTTTTAAACCAGACTCTGGAAGAGCATGTTGGCAAAATTCAGGAACTTCAGCCTCAATGCTAAGAATACTGGTGGTTTTATGAGACTTAGAAAACCACTCACTTCTGGATGTGACTCACCCAGTAGTCCTACCCCCTCCTTCTAGCAATACCTTTTGTTCTATTCCTAAAAGCATCCTCTTACCGAAATGATATAGCATTGTTCATAAGGGTCTTCATGAGGGGCTTAAGCCACTATTAAAGATGATCCAGTGAGGGCAAATCTTTGCTCTTGGTTAGAATTTTTAAAGAGCCAGAGGCTCTTCTCTTTCGGACATAGGCTCTCTAGTCTGGTTCTGTCCCAGGGACCATAGTTGGTCCTTTCTTACTAGATCACAGGGTAGAGAGGTAGAATGAACATGAGCTTTCAGAAGGAACAGACTGAAATTAAGTACTACTGTGTAAACTTACTGACTGTGTGAACTTGGGCCAGTTATTTAATCCTGCTCAGTCTCAATTCATTCATTTATAACATGAAGATAAAAATATGTAGTTCAAACAGTGGAAAACATTAAGGGATTGGACTGTAGCTATATTACTTAATAAGGAAATTGCTAGAAGACTATAGCTAAATTCTGCTTATAATTTACATTCTAAGAGCATCAATTATAGATCATTTATTTAGTTCTTTGGTAAAGAGGGACATAATCAACATATTCATTATGATTCTGGTATGTTTTCTGCTTTTCAAGTTATCTCTTCAGCAATTCTTTATTGAGGGCCTATAGTGTAAACAATACTGTAATAAAAATACATTACTATTTGTATTATGATAGTTAAGCTGTATTTTCTTATAACTTCAATGGTTGATTGTTGGAATTTCTGTTTCTTGTTTGTTTGGTTATTGGTCTAAGATTTTTTTTAAACTACCACCAATTGGATTGTACATCTGAAAGAAGATATTAAGAGAAGTGCCCTAATATTTGTAATTTACATGAAAAACAAAATTTGAAACTTTCTTTATTATTAAACATAGTTTGGGTGGTAAGATAGAAATATCCGGGCTGTCCTGTCCAAACCATGATCTCATTCTGGGAAACCCAAAGTACTCGTGATACATCCTATCCAACTTTGTGGTCTTTAGCCTAATTCTGTACGTGTATAAAGAATGCTCTCACAGAGGAGCCTAAGCAGCTACTTCGGGCTCTCAGGGTTTAATGTTTTTGTCCAGTTAAAACCACTGGCCATTTCTGTGCACTCCAAGAGAAGGATCAGAGGGCAAAGGTGCTATGGAAGTAGGGTCACTGTACTACCACAGAATTAGATACCACAGTGACTAAAGTGAGATTCTGGCAGACTAAAGGATAAAAAAGGGAAGAGAATGAGGGAAGAGGGGTAAAGAAGGGCAGAGAGGGAGAAAAGAGGCCATGCGCAATCTTGAAAAGATTGCTTCTTATGGCGGTGGTTGGCAGAGTGGGTGGTCCCACATTCGCATGTGGATAAACCAGGAGGAACAACTGGGGGGCAAGCTGGACCATACAACCTAGGTTCCAGCTTGGAGGTGGGGGAAATAAAGCCTCAAAAATCTGTGACTGAAAAAAACCTGTGGGGGTTGTTGTAGCAGGAGAAACTCCCAGCTTCACAGGAGAGGTCGTTGGAGATACCCACTGAATCCTAGAACATACACAAACTCACTCACCTGGGAATCAGCACCAGAAGGGCCTAATTTGCTTATGGGTAGAGGCGGAAGTTACTGAAAGCCGGCAGAGAGCTGAACAAGTACCATTGTTTCTTCTCAGACCCCTCCCCCACATACAGCACCAAAACAAAGTGATGGTGGGTTGCCCTGCCCTGGCAAATACCCAGGGCTCTGCCCCTTACTACATAACAGGTGTGCAGAGATAAACAAAAAATGGCCCAAATGAAAGAATAGATCAAAGTTCCAGAAAAAATACAACTAAGTGATGAAGAGAAAGCCAGTCTATCAGATGCACAGTTCAAAACACTGGTGATCAGGATGCTCACAGAATTGGTTGAGTATTGTCACAAAATAGAGGAAAAAGTGAGGGCTATGAAAAATGAAATAAAGAAAAATGTACAGGGGACCAATAGTGACAGGAAGGAAACTGGGATTCAAATCAACAGTTTGGACCAGAAGGAAGAAATAAACATTCAACCAGAATGAAGTGGAGAAGGAAGCATTCACAAAAAATGAGGAGAGGCTTATGAACCTCTGGGACAACTTTAAATTTTTCAACATCTAAATCATAGGGGTGCCAGAAGGAGAGAGGAAGAGCAAGAAATTGAAAACTTATTTGAAAACATAATGAAAGAGAGCTTTCCCAATGTGGTAGAGGAAATAGACTTCCAGGAAGTCCAGGAAGCTCACAGAGTCCCAAAGAAGTTGGACTCAAGGAAGGACACACCAAGGCACATCATAATTACGTTACCCAAGATCAAAGATGAGGTAATCTTAAAAGCGGCAAGAGAAAAGGAGACAGTTACCTACAAAGGAGTTCCTGTAAGACTATCAGCTGATTTCTCAAGGGAAACCTTGCAGGCAAAAAGGGGCTGGAAAGAAGTATTTGAAGTCATGAAAGGCAAGGACCTACATCCAAGATTACTTCATCCAGCAAAGCTTTCTTTTAGGATGAAAGGGCAGGTAAAGTACTTCCCAGACAAAGCCAAGTTAAAGGAATTCATCATCACCAAGCCCCTATTTTATGGAATGTTAAAGGGACTTATCTAAGAAAAAGAAGATGATCAAAAATATGAACAGTAAAATGACAACAAACTCACAATTATCAACAACTGAACCTAAAAAACCCAAAACCCAAAAATGAACTAAGCAAACAACTGGAACATGAACAGAATCACAAAAATGGAGATCACATGTAGGGATATCATCAGAGAGGAAGAGGGGGAGGGGGGAAATGTACAGGGAATAAGTAGCATAAATGGTAGGTAGAAAATAGATAGGGGGAGGTTAGGAATCATATAGGAAATGTAGAGGATAAAGAACTTATATGTACGACCCATGGACATGAACTAAGGTGGGGGAATGAGGGTAGGAGGGTGTGTGTAGGGCAGAGGGGAATAAAGGAGGGAAAATGAGATAACTGTAATAGCATAAACAATAAAATATATTTTAAAAAACATTGCCGCTAATTTGGTAAAAGTCTAATAATTTTGTGATATGGTATTAAAATTACCATCTTATCTAGGGTTTTAGGAAAAGAAATGATAATTGACATTCACAGTCTGAAAAGTGTTGGGAGAAAGTAAGTATTTCCAAAGTAAGAAGAATAACATCATCAACATAAAGCAGTACAAATCTTTGAGGTCACAAAAACAGGGTAAGCATAAACAGTTGGCCAGTACAGATGGAGGCATTAACGTCACACATACATGCATGGGTTTAATTCCTGGCTGTATTATTTACTAGGTATGCGATTTTGAGCAAGTTAGTTATTCATTTCTCATTCATGAAGAAGGGATATTAATACATATCTCATATACATGAAATAATTAAAGGACATAATTTTTGTCTACCCTTTGACAGAGCATGCCATAGAATAGATATGAAGCATTAAAAATGTTTCTAGGTGAAGTTCTTAGGGTTGTTAGCGATCTCCAGTTAATCAGTTAATTGTAGCACTTGCTTAAAGGATACATGATGATTGTTTTTGACCTTAGAGTGCTGAGTGAGACATTGTGACAGCAAATGTGTTCTTGCTATGCCAAAGAGTTCAGCGACTGCACTAATATTCCCAATACATTATCCTTTAATTAACAGCAAATGGCAAAACTGTTTGTTTATATATCCAATTAACTGAATGATCAGTTTTCAGTGATGTACTATACACTGAGCTTAATCAAATAAAGGTTGAATTGATGGCCAACAGCTGTGAAGTTGGCATAATCAAATGCCCTTCTTGAAGAAACACCTGTTAAAAGGACACCTTAGCGCAACACTGTAACGCCCTTGGGAATGTCTGGTGTAGAAGATATGTAAAATCAGTACTTTAGAGCATCCCCAAATGAGAAAATTCAGTTTGCATTTCTCCTTAGAGACCAAGACTGCAATATCTGGCTATTAGATTAGTAAAAGTTCTTACTTTGTCCAAATATTGATCCCTCGTTTGTCTTAATCATGGTTCCTAAACACCTCAGTCAGTAGACTCTGCAAGTATGCCTAGTATCAATTCAGCTCACAACCTGAGGCTCTATATAATGATGAAAAAATGAGCCCAGGAAAGCTTTATCATTTACTTAGAAGAGAAGGAATTCTGAATACTTACCGAGGCTGTTATCTACACAAGAGGATAATTAGAAAATGCAGGTCTTTGATTGTAGAATAGTGTCTTCTTACTACAACTATTGCTACCTATGCATACTGTTGTTGTATCTAAAACTGTTCTCTGTGTCCTGAGGTTTCATCAGGTTTGATTTCCAGTTCTTTTCTATGTTTTCATTCTCACAAATGGATTGCTGGTTTGAAAGTCTGATGTCTCTGGGCTTCTGCCTTCTTTTTCTCTGATTTTCCTACTACACAAATTACCACTGTGAGTTGTCATACAGCACTTGGGTGAAAAATGCAGATGACTTCCCCAATAAAGTTAAGTACTAAGCTTTCTGAAGAAATGAGAGGCCAGCTTACAGCACTGTTCTGTCCAGTTCCCTGACTCAGGGCTGGGAAGCAAGTGCTCTGGCGGGTCTGCCTCCCTGCCGTGATGGTGGGACAGCAGCCTTTCTCTTCCGTCCCTCAACTCCACTCCCTCATGAAGCCACACTGCAGGGGGCTAGAGGTGAGGCACGCACATAACCCTGCTCAGGAGGCCCTGCAGCTGCTGCACGTTCTGTATCTGTGGCAGGTTTCTAAGCAGCTGCCATAACTGCTTTGGAACCTGAATGAAATAGCAGCTGCCAAGGGCTGCTGGCTCCGGCTGGGCTATTCTGTGTGTTTCGCTGTGTGCATACCTTATTTGAGAAGGGAACCTTTGAGAGGTGCAGAGGGAGGATTTTCTTATCTATAGCTTCAGAAGATACATTTGCTTTTTCCCAAGGTGGAGAGGGGAATGGCACAGAATAAAAATGTTAAGAGTAGAACTCCTAAGGGCCAAGGTAAATGAGGTTTCTCAAGTGCAAAGTGTAAAGCAGAAATTAAGCTACTTGCTAGTTCGGCCATGCATCATACGTCCACACACACAGAGGCCCAGCCAGAGACTAAAGCTGCAGAGGAGTTCATGTTAGCTACCACAGGGGGTTCTCTAGGGCTATTGTTACCCTCTAGTTCTCTCCACATGAACGGAATGTTCTCTCCCGTCGTGAAACAGACCCGGCTCTGGTTTGATGACAATTTTCCTCATTGTTCGTGTGCCTGTGGAGAGATGTACTTCCAGACGGCCCTTGTTCAGGAATATTGCATAATAGGCCTGGAATAGCAAATGGTCATTCAAGATTAAAGAGGAGGCTCATCCATGACTTGGCATTCGAGTTCTCTGACAGAACCACAGATTCATCTGCTAGGAAATCTTACTGGAGAAGTCAAGATTCAGTATTTTCTCAAACACAGTATTTAAAGCAGCTGGAAATAGTTTTTTAATCATTTACCATTTTTGCCTGTTAGTTGATGTGGAAAGTGGGTGTAATAATATAGCAGTCTCTGCAAAGGAGATTTGCGATGCCGAAGGTAACAGCTATGTTTGCATTGGGTCTCTATCTCACAAAACCCACCGGGAAACAAAGGGTGTTAACAAAAATCCCTCTTCCTTATATTCACAAGTGGACACCCAGCTTCTGGAAATCAGGTCTGACTTCCAACCTCATGGCATTTTGAATGTTTAAACTTCAATTTGTTCTCCAGGCTGGTGGAATAGATTGCTATCACCAATATGTAACTTGTCTCCCTCATTCAGAAAGAAGGAAGACAATTTTTTATCCACAAACATGCCTGCTTTCTTCTTGCTACTGTTACTATAGCAACCGGTATGGCTTTGAGATCAGATTAGGAACCCCACGGAGCTTGAATGCAGTCCTCGTCCCCAGAGCTGGTTCCACACGTGGGCCCTTTCTCGTGGAGCACGGGGGCACTTGCTACACAGTGATCACTTGGTCCTCCACGAGTCACTTGTGGTGGTGGAAATCGTTCAATCAAGCATCTTGTCTCCGCTGATTGACTAAATTGTCTCTGTAGCTGTGTGTTCAACACAAAATGTCTAGAGGATGGGATCAGTACCCACCATCCATCAAAGGGGCCACTGCAAACTACTCATTCAATTAAAACTTTCTTAGCTGATTCATTGTTTGCTGTCTCAAACCCCATCAGCAGAATCTAGTCACGAAAAACCCTATGGGCATCAAAACTGTTAGCTTAGAAAAAAATAAAATATGTCAATGTAACCAGCATTGATTCTATGATAGACATGAACTATTTAACATTGACTCCTCTTTCAGATAGAATTTATTATGAGATTTTAATTGCTAAACGTACATTATTATTAAAATGTTGAAACATTAACATGTACTTTTTAATTTACTTTCTACTATAGTACTTAACATTGACTCATTTTAATTGTTTTAATAGGATCGTGTTCTATTTTAAGGGTTATACTGAAAGCTGGTGATTCAAGTCCATTTATTTAGTACTGATGATGTGCAATTGGAGCTGATAAGTTGGTGCTTAACTATTTGACCAACACCCTTCAGTGGAGATGTATTTCAGAATGTTTGATCTGGTTCTCTTGTTATGACTAGTTGATGATTTGGACTAGTGAGAAAAGAATTTTACTTTTCAGGATTAGAAGATAAAGAATTTGAGTACATTTATATTTTTATATATTCAGTGCTTATGTGCAGTAAGGAATGAGATAGAATAACACTTTTTCTTCTTTTACTCTTAGAAAACTATTTTTATTATGACCACTCAATAGATTTCTCATAATATAAGGGACAGACAGCCCAATTTACAATTCAGAGAATACCTGAAAATCTGCCATTTAGGTTAAAAAGCGATACTTTTGCACCTTCTCTGAGTTTTTCCCCAGTCCCAGCCCTCAGCTTCACCATTTCAGAGGGAACCACTAATGTGAATTTTATTTCCTTGCTTTTTAAAAATTGGTATTATTATTTGGCTTACACAATAGAACTTCATTTTCTCATAGTTCTAGAGTCTGGAAGTCAGAGATCATGGTGGTAGTGAGAACCCTCTTCCTGGCTGGCAGATGGTCACCTTCTCACTGGCCTCCCACAAGGTCCTCACAAGGCCTCTCCTGGGCACCTTTACTGAGAGAATACAGGTGCCCAGGAGAGAGCATCTCTCTCTTCCTCTTCTTTGTCTTTAATTGAGGTGTACTTGACATACAACACTGCATTCGTTTAAGGCATACAACATAATGATTTCATATTTCTCTATTACTGTGAAATGATGACCACGGCAAATCTAGTTAACATTAATTACCATACAGAGTTACAGAATTTCTCTCTGTACATGATGAAGACTTTTAAGATCTACTCTCTTACCAACTTTCAAATATGCAACAGGGTGTTACTAACTACACTTGCCATGCCGTACATTACATCCCTGTGACTTACTTGTTTCATAACTGAAGTTTGTACCTCAGAACCCCCTTGACCCATTTCACCTGCCCTGCACCCCTGCCTCTGGCAAACACCAATCTGTTCTCAGTATCCATGACTTTTTGTGTTGATTTTTTTTTAGATTCAGCATATAAGTGAGATAATATATTCGTCTTCCTTTCTTACTTATTTCTTAGCATAATGTCCTCAAGGTCCATCCATGTTGTTGTAAATAACAAAATCTCATCCTTATTATGGCTGAATAATATTCTTGGGGATGACTTTTATATACATGTATTTAATGGGGATGCATATAATAGGAATATCTACATACATAACATAAGAATACATATATGAGGTCTGTCTGGAAAAAGTCCAGTCATTATTAATATGATGAGAATGGTTTACATGATATTCATGTAACCTGGCAGCCAAGGACAGTGGACTGTAATGCACATGCATGAACAATGATGACTTCACTGTACTAGACAGTGGGGACCACAGTTACCATTTAAAGAAATATGATTAAAAGTAGTGAAGGAATATCAAGAGAGTAAGGATTTATGGTGCATAGATTTGGGCAACTAAGAGGTAGCTTTTAACAGAATCAGACGCTAGGGTGTATGAAGTTTGAAGCTTACAACCTCATGAGCAGATGCTGTGTTATGTCATGAGGGAAACTGAGCATGGACGGTGTCCTGGCCTGGGTTAGCTGTGCTCTGTTTGCCCTGTCCTACCTCGGGCCATTCTCTGCCTCCTCTGCATCCAAGAGGGTGGAGTGCGCCAGGCTCCAAAAGAATGCATTGTGTTGGCTAAGGATACTGGGGAACTGATTCTAGAAGAAATTTAAATTGAAGGGACCCTAGGTAGATATCTATGGATCTGATAAGGAACTGGACTTAGAGAAAAGAGATTAATATAATTTAAATATATTTTCAATTTTTTTCTCTTTATACATGCACATGATAAACCCATATACAACACAGCTGCCAATACTATAAATGTGAACGCACCTGGAATTGACCAACAGGAAAATCTTAGTGGACATAATTGTCCTAAGAAGATGATAGTGGTAATAAAGAATGCAAATCTAAAAATATAAGAGCAATTTATAAACCCTCAATGCCTCACCAAGCTCTTTATAAATGGATTGTTTTGCATTACTAACTAGGTGTGGGAATACCTGTCCAGTTTGCCTTCGTTTTCTCCGAGGTGGTGCTGGTGTCTCTCCACTTCCCAAGAGAATGATCCCAGACTCGTTTTTAGTGCTGAAAGACAGGTTGATTTCTGTCCCCACATCAATTGGCACAGGGGCCAGCTCCACAAAACCAGGCTTGGGGAAGCTAACTGTGTAAACATTCTGTAGCAAAAAGGAGAGAAGAGAAGAAAACATTAACAATGCAAATTTAAATTAATTTCTCCATCTCACTCACTCTCCTCAGCGTACTCAACGTTATGAAATACATGATAGTTTTTGAAAGCCTGGAAACCCACGGTCACATGCAGAGCTTAAGAGCAACCAAAGAAATACCATTCCTAGCTCTAGCTTAAATTTTCGGGGCAGTTTGGGTTCAAATAAAAATTCTGGCCTCTGTTTCTATCTAGAACTTTTGATTTAAAATATAGAAGACTATTACTGACAGGTAAATTTTCTTTTGGTTTAAATTTATCTTGCTAAATTTCCCTTGAAAACACTTAATTAACCTCATGAATATCATCCATCAACTATGTGTTTATATTTTATAGCTGACTATGACCATGTTCTTGCTCTGTGTTCCTCCTTAGTGATGAACCCCAAGGAAAGAGGTTCATTGCTGTCAAATGTATCAATACATTCTAGAAGAATTTTAAAAATTAGATAAAATATAAATCTCCAGAATAAATAAACCAAACATTTCATAGTACAATTTTCTTCTCAAAATGAAAATAGTATCATTGACCTTGCTGGTTATAAAATTAAAACATTGACATTTTAGACAGTAACACAGTATGAAAGGGATAAGGTAAAAATCCCAAAGCTGTGTAGGAGAATATAGTTTTTCATCATTCATTCATTTATTCACTCATCCACTCATGCATTCTTTCATTCATCCTCAACTTTGCCCACGTCCTCTCTCCTCCTCTCTATATTTAAACTGAACCATGATAGGCACATTCATTTGTAACTTTTTTCATTACATATGTGGAAGATAACTTTCTGTCAGTAAACACAGACCTGGTCATCATCTTTAACGGTAGCAGGACATTCCATTTACAAATGTGCTAGGATTTATTTAAGCCAGTCCCTGTCGTTGGCAATTTAGAGTGCTTAAAAGGCTCATTTTAAAAGTCCTGCATTTTGCTGGAGTAAAAGTAAGGATCCTTTAATGCAGGGTATTTGTCCCAGTTAAGTGACATAAGTATTGTAAAATATATAATCTGTTTTCCTTTCCAATTTTCAAATCATAAAGTTTTGGATAGTTCAGATAAAACTACTATGCAGACTTCTCAATATTTATCCACATCAAATTTGCACCTCATATTTTAGTTGCAAAATAATTCCTGGTTACTGAAAAGTGCCTTTACAGAATCATCATTTCCACACATACAAGGCATTCATTTTCTGAACAGTTTTCCGTCATCACATATGTATCTTTTGCATGTGAATGAGAGTTAGCCTTTGGAAGATTAAAACTCCCAGTGAAACTTTCTTTAAGAGCCTAGTATGGATTCGTAGAGATTCAATCCTGTACGCATTTCCCTTTTCCGTATTCCCAGGCTTCTCAGGGTGGCTGTCCATGGCTAATCCCAGATCGGAGCCCATCACTGCGCACAACGAAGACCCTGAAAGTCCTGTTCCAGTCGTTAAACCTGATGGCTCAGTGGTGGATCCACTTGTTCTTTTTCCCTGTTCTCTCTTCATCTCCCATAAAAATGCTTTACAACAATTTTAATTAGAGGAAGCTTGAATGAATAGTTGTGTCATATCAGGGCAATTAAAATTTTTATAAGATTGATATACTTAACATTGTTTTTGGTAAACAAACTCATCACTTTTGGAATTCCCATAAAATTCTTACTAATATTTGCTAATGACTATTGGCTTCTTGCTTATCGATATTTGAAGAGAGCAGAGCCGGGACCTATGTTTCTCTCTCCAGTGGGTTAGTCCCTACTGACAAATCAGGGCAGAACTGTATGTGAGGTGGAATCAGGGGGCTGCTGGGTTGCTCTGGCAACAAAGAAAAGACACTGAAGGGAGCTGATATCAAGGGGCTTTGCAGTCATGTCAAAGATAAGATTTTGCATATGGTTTCCAGTCTCTGCTGTTTTCAAAGACAAGGAGGTTTGACTTCTAAGCTGTAGACAAGATGCTACGTGCTAATGATTAGGGTGTAAATTATTACTAGCTATTTGTGTAAACTAACACATTCCAGAAAAGTTATATACAATTCATAAAGATAAAATAACTCTGAAAAAGATGATAAATATGAAGAAAAGGGAAAAGTCGTGTTGGAAAGGCAGAGAGAACCATAAAAGAGATGAATATTAAAAGTACACTCTTTAAAGTACTATACATGTGGGAAATTGGCTCACGCTTTTGGGTCTTCATAATACCATTTCCTAAGTTCAGTAGATCAAAGAAATTTACAGAAGGGCTTCCATCTTGCTTTACCATCCACACATAGCTTAGACTAGGGGCAGTAGGAATTTGAAACACATTAACAAGGGACTGGTCTGTGTAAGAGCACCCAAAAGTAGGTGAAATCTGATGTGAATGTACTCAGGAAGCCAAGATACACAAACCAACCTCCAGCAAACATCCTTTGGTAACGCCGACGTAGTCAGGGCTACTGAGTATATTATATGGTGTTCTTGAAATTTCGATATCTTTGAGGCAGCCAGAATATTTCTTCAAATTTACTTCTGGCCTGTTGAAAAGTTACATGGAAAACAAAAACAACATTAGTAGGTCAAGGGCAGTGTAGTGTCTGTGACAACTGGACACAAGCCACATAGAGCTGACTGACAGGCAGGCAGGCACCGTCTCTTACGCTGTGCACACGTGCACACATGTCCCCAGCAAACTATGCTTCTTCCGTTTTTCTACTGCTTGGATAAAGTGGATGTTAACACCATCCCGAGAAGGAGTCTTTAGCTAATTAGTCTTCCTGTCCTTTTAAAAAATTATCTTACCCACTGCATTCAAATACTACAAGGTACAGGAATTAACTGACTTCTTTCATTCTTCGTATGCATAAGGAACTGTATTTCTCTTTTCCCCAAAGAGCAGACAGTTGTGGAAGCAGTATAATTAAGCCACATCCCCAAAATGTTAAATAAAATATTGCTTGAAATTTAGGAAGAAAAATCTGGAAACACTTATTTTAAAAATAAAATATTTCTGTCATTTTGACATTTTTTTTTTGGTGGACAGGGGTTGTAGCTAAAGAATAAGATATTATTATATTTCTCTTTAAAACTTTTTAACTAAAAGCCTAAGAAACATTCTTTTGGATTACATAGTCTTCAAAAAGATACTCTGAAATTGGATTTATGGATTGACCCCCCCCAAATCCTTATTCTACATTGGAGTAATAAGAAAATAAAGTAACCAAAGCACAAAACATGCTTGAATTTTTCCAATAAAGTTGAAAGTGGATTCTATACCCAGATGACACCTGAATGTTTACTCTTAGCTTACTAGTTCTTAAAAATGGATAAGTGCTTGACAAACATAAGCTAGCAGTGTGTCAGTAATAAAGAAATTTCTGTATTTAGTCTATAGCAGTGCTGTCCAATCAAACGTTCTGAGGTGATGGACATACCACTCTGTTCTGCAGTGTTCAGTCAGTAGTTACTAGTCACATGTCGCTATCAGCACTTTAAACGGAGCTTATGCGAAGGAGAAACTAATTATCATTATTTCATTTTATTTATTTTAAAGTTAAAAAGCCACTGTGGTTAGTGGCTACCACATGGAATAGTGCAGGTCTGTAGTAACAGGAAAAGAAACCCTTTTTTTGCATTTGTAAAAGCTGTCTAATCAATACCAAAATATTCTAATTAATAGGATAATAATTAATTCCCTGCACATCGCTCGGTGTTTCCAGGATTCCCTTTTTGTCTTAATAAAAAGGACACGGGCTTGAGGAAAAGCAGGTGGGGAGCAGTCAGACCCTGGCAGGGTGTATCAGGTGACTGATGTCATGCCAGGTATTTGTTCTGTTTTATTTTTCTTTTTTTACTCCCTCTGGAACTGCTTTATTTCCTTTGATCATTTCCCCTTGTTCTTAAGGTCTTCTCCTCCTGTTCTGTTAGTTGGTTATTTTGTAGAACATGCCCAGCCGGGGGGTGAGGATCTTGCTTATATTCTTACTGTAGAAAGGGAGGAGAGGTATGGATTTCTCTTGCAGTGTTCATTTGTTTCCTCGTTTCCCTTTCAGAGGAAGACTGATTTATCACCGTTTTTCAGAGGTCTTATCCATGAGAAAATCACTCCTACAAGTTATGTAGCTGGTTGTTTCATGGAAATACAAGAACCATTTCAAAATACAATGATTTAGCAAGCTCAGTGTTATGAAAATCACAGGGGATCAATGATTGCATATGGTGATCAGACTCCTAATGGTAACCGCAGGCCCCTGTTTCTTCTGTTTGCCTCAAAGATGAAATGACAAAGCTACATAGTGTCATTCCAGAGTTTTATTAGCATGTATTTCCACTGAACACCAGCCTTGGCCTTTTAACCTTCTCAGCAAACAGCTGGACTGGTCTCTCCTGTAGCATGATGAAACCACTCGGGTTGTTTGTTTTTATACTTTCATTTCTACATATTCTAGTTTCTGGTATTAAAAGTCTAGTTTTTGCTTAAAACATTTCTTGGATCAGTTCATCTTCATGATCTCCTTTTTAGAAAAATGGCACAGTTTGGCTCTGAAATACCAAAACACCAGACTGAGTTCTAGCCAGCGTGAGCCAACCTGAATATCCCTGGGGTTGGATGGGCCACTGACAGGGGTCTAGGGGTCTGCTGCTCACAGCTTTCATGCTAACACCTCTCTGTAAATAAGAATTAAAATGCTCCCAAGAAGCTCCTTTTCACAAACTTCTTCACTATTCATGCAACACTTGTAGTAAACAGTATTTCCAGAGATTCTTTTTATCTGGCTCCAGGGCTAATTCTAAATAAACACTGCAATAAATAAGCAGCTTTGCCAAAAGAGGTGCAAGGGCCATGTAAACGTTTGCAGATTTGCGGGCTTGCAAAAAGCAACAAGGCAGTGGTAAGCATGTGGAAGCATGGGTTGATTGTTCAGCAGACAGCATGGTACTACAGAGACTAGAGTCTGTGGGTCAGTCCAAGAGAGTGGTTTGTTCTCTGCCTAATAGCTAGATTCTGTCCATAAACTGGACCAGCTGCCCTTCGCGCATGTGTTGCTGAGTGTGGGCACCAGGGGGCGCTTTGCGTGGGCGGTGGAACAAATAAGCAGTGCAAATTCGTCATCTTCGCGGGTGAAACAAGTCCACTTGCAGCCCAGTTGATGATGGGTAAGCAGCAGCGTCTTTGCGAGCAAAGGGCAGCATGAGAACTATCTCAGGATGCATTACTTGCTCATGAAATGTCCTAGGAATAAAGCTGCGTAGTTGTTGCTCTGATTTTGCACTGCCGCTTTATCTAAGAAGCCACATTTACCCAACCCATGCACTTGAAGGCAGCATGCATAAATTTAAATTTACCTTGCTTTCATACTAGGTCAAAGGAAAGAGAAAAAAAACACAATTTATTTGTAATTGCATTTTCATTTAGTAAAATAAACTTCAATCATAAATCTTTCTGAAAAGCATCTTACAGGAATTGTTAAAGGAAAAAATTTAAAAAATCATCAAAACAGAAAAAAGATATACGCCCTTGACCACAGTGTAATTAGAATCTAAATATGACCATTTTCTCACACTATTCTCTTGGAAAATTTGTATTTTGGAATATGAGTTTTTAAAGTACTCAGTCTTATGAATAGAAAAATGCATAATGTTGCTATGCTGTAGTACTTATGAGTAATGTGTAAATATTGTCTCTTCAAAACTTGAACTTAACATATGTAAAATGTAATTTATGTTTACCACATCTTTTAACTTGAATATATTAAGATCCTGTCTGTGGGCAAAATAACACCTAACTATGAATGCATGACTCCTTGATTAGTCACAAATGCATTTCTAAAGATTGTTCTGAAATAATGTGCCATGCCATGGAAATATTATATTTATGAACTGCCGTTTGTGAGAGTAAAAACATTTCAGTAATAGAGACTCATTAGTTACGTAGTCTGGAAACTAACACCTACTCATCTCAATAAAGCTCACACATATACCTCTTTGCAGATAATCCTTAAAAATCACTTCATGGTACTTTAAGGCAAGTCCTTACTAGAATAAATGAAGCTATGTTTGGATAGCCTTATTCTGACTACATATATTTAATTCACTCATCTAGAATTCATGATCTTGCAAAGTAAATGTTAGATTTGGACAACTGCTGCATCCCTGGTATTTATCTGGTTGCCTGCGTGGATGCGTAACAAACACTTGTTGAATGATTGGTAACTACGCCACTACTGAAATACATTTGATCTGCAATGATTTTTCTGATGAGGCACTTTAAATCTATATTTCTGACACAAAAAAACTTATAATGTAGACAAATGCAGAACCAGTTAATATGCGCTCCAAACTTATGAAGTTGTACCCTTGAAAGACTGGTAATTAGGCAGTTGCCTGGTCTCTGAGTTTAGATATGGGGAGAAGTGTGCATGCCAGGTATCATAAAAGGAGACTGAAGTTCCATTGCCCATTTGGACAATATGGGAATAATTCACCACCATACACTTCGGTTATTCTTAGACTATTCCAAATGTAACATGTCTTTTTAGAGTAGTAACAGGTAAACAGGACTTTTTAAGCATGAAAAACTAATGAAACAAAACAATACAAAAATTAAAAACATGGTAGTCTGTATTTGTAGTAAATGGTTTTAACCATACCAATTCACCCCATTTTAATTAAATTCAATTAGCATTTATTAAGCACCACCTACTCTATAACTTTTATTTCTTATGTTTTTATAACAAGCAGTAAATTAAATACCATGTGAAATACATTCTAACATTTTTTAGTTACTTGTATTTATTTTTTGAACTAACTAAATTATGAGATCAACACATCTTCCCATCCCACAATCTAAAAAACAAGTAAAATTAAAAAAAATGTTGTCATGGCATGAGGACAACTAAGACAGCTTTAACAGTAGGCACATGGGAAAGCCCAACACCCATTATCATGCTAATGCTTAGTAATAAAATAGGTTCTACTCACAGCATCCTGGAACACTGACTAATTTTCAGAACACTAAGCGATGTCAGCGTGTCATTATCTCCAGTGAATGTGCAAGAACAGCAATTACAAGACCCACATTCAGCTGTAGTTTCCACCTTTAATTACTTCTATGATTCTTTTCATCAGGTGGATATAAGGAAAAGAGTTATTCTCGTCCATCTCTTTAACAAAGATATCAAGTTAATCCTCTGGTTTCTAAATCCTGGTGTTCTAACATGCAACATGATTTTTTGACTACATCTTTCTGCAACTAAAGATTATATGACATTACAGAAAAGAAGATTATATGACATCACAGAAAAAAAGATGATATGATATTCCTGTTGTAAGTGAACTGCAGAGCCTCAGTCAGTATAGTGGCCACTTAATTAAAACTTAATCTTTAGCTCTGAATAAATACTAAATTACCTCAAGTTTCTCAGTGTTGGCAGACCACCAAAATATATTTTGTCATCTGCTTTCAAGTCAAGACCAAAATTATTTCCAGGAGATGAAGTTGCTATGTTCTCCTCCTGGTTAGTGTCTATATCTATAATTGATATGTTGGCTGTAAAAGAGAGAGGAAATTTAACATTTTATTTGAGCAAAACCAACCACATCTGTATCACTGCTGTTACTTCAAGATAAATTTACTTTAATTCTCAGATTAACATTGACTTTCTTAAGCATTTTTACTATATACAGCTATTTAATAATTACAGAAACAAAAACATCAATAAAATACATTATTAAACTAGTCACAAAGAGAGGGTGAAAATGATATCCTGGACACAAATGAGGGCTAACCAATCAATAAAAAGGAGAAGAAGAAGTTTTGATAGGTGAATGTCAAAGAAACTTTTGACATAGTTTTCTGCAGTATAGATAAGTAGTTAGAAAGTAAAGATAATTAGTAGTGAGATAACTATCTAATTGGGAGTTAGGTTATTAACATACTAAATCTGTGGCTCCTTCTCTATACTTCAGTATCCACAGGAGTGCTCGGCTTTGGCTCACCCACAAGCAATGTGGGTGGGACAGCTGTGCACCGAAGTGTTTGGTTTTGAAAGATGATGGGGTCCACACCCATTGTAAATTACATTTTAGATGAAGGATGCTGAGTGTCGTGAGAGAGGTACAGTCTTCATGCCTTATTGCTTTCTCTCGGGTCTTAAAGGTGTTTCAAATATGATGAGTATAAAAATTCAGAAATAGAAAAAGGGAAACAGACAGGCACTCCCCTGCTGAAGCTGCTTTCTTCAGCTAGCGGATAAAAACCCCTCCTCTCATTGATCTTCCCCCTTTATTCTGAGGAGTCAAGCCAGGCTCTTTCTGAATGATGTGCTTTCTCACCATAATATTTGCGTAGGCCCAGACTTTAACTGCTTCATGTATGGTATTTTGGCCCCTTGATGCATATCGATACATTAGTTTATTAACATGAGAGGTTTGGCCTCCAAATCTTTGCTTAGTATAGGATCTGAATTAGCCAGGGCCTGAAAATGGCCATTTGAACCAGATGGATTATAATGGTATTTCTAAATGTTTATTCTTTGGAAAGTTAGTTTCTTGAATGTTCCTAGTTCAAGTAAATATAATAAACACTGTGTTAAGAAAAATAAACATATATCTTAGTTTTATGACCACCCAGATCTTTCAATGCGCTGTTGTGAAATGTAATACTCCAGCAGGGACATACAGCAAGAAGTATTTGCTACATTTATTTGACCATGGGCTATTATTACTTTCCCTTTGCTCATCATCTTTTAGAATTGTGTTATTTGGAAAACAAAGTATTGCACTCCAAAATTCCATTGTAATCTGTCGCTCTTCAATTCCAAATGGAAGTCTCTTCAATAAAACCAAACATAATTGCATTTAAAAATGACCAAAATAAAATACCCAAACTTTATTAAGACCTCATATCCTCAAAGCAGAGTTTTGTAAAAACATATAGACAACAAAAACTCTAAAAAAAATTGTCTTACTAAAACATTTAGCACATTATGATTTTGAAATCTAATTACTATTACACACATATTCACTTCATACACTGATATATTTTTGACCTGACAGGTCACTAAAATTAAAAAACTGTTTTCAAGATTTTTTCATACATATGAAAAAGTATGAAAACTTTTATTCTTTTTTATTCAGATCTACAAAGTTTTCATTTGGGGCTGTTGCCTGGAACACAAAGATAGCCTCTTTCTACAGACCTGGTACATATTTTAATGGTGTCCGTGAAAATGAGATTCTGCCTCTATCTCAGGCAAGCCAGTGACTGGAGGTAGTTTTCCTTCTTATCCCTGAGTGAATATATGCATTTTTAGAAGTCATTCTAAGAAGAACTGATTAAAGAGCAGAAACACAATGGAATTGAAACTCACTGGCCCAAGCATTAACGCTGGCAGAGACATAGGTTGGCATATTTTTACTGATTTGGAGGAAGGACTCTGTCCTTCATGAGTGATAGTGATGAAATGGTTACTGCATTGAAATGCTAACACTTGCGTTCACTTCTTGCCCTACTTCTTTCCCTTACAGAATAGCTATTAACATAAAATTTTAGTGTTGATGAGTTAGACATCACTTATGGGTAACCAGGGAAATAGAGTTTTATTAACTACTAGACACAGAATAATGGCCTAACCAGCATTTTACAATCAATGCGGAGTCATTATGGACAAGTTGTTTTTACTTTGGTAATTCCTTCCTTCTCTCTCTGAGTCCATTGGAAGTCCAAATGATCTTTCGTAGTCATATGTCCATCCATCTGAATGCACGTGTGGGACCTGGCAAACTTTTACTGGTAGTGGACAGTGGTTCTACTAAGTGACTCTCACAGGCAGGGAATGCCCACTGAAGGAAGCATTTGAATTTCAACGGACAGTACTTTTATCAACTAGTAGAGAATGATTCACATAAAACAACTAATCTGGTCACTGAACAGGAGCAAGGGCCCACCTACCTGCAGCCTTGTTCGAATTCCTAACCCTATCCTGTCCATGGACTCTGATCTTGCTCAAATCCAAGTGACCTCCCTACATCCAACAAAGCCAACAGGTCCTCCTGTCCTTAGTCCACATCTCTGCAGCATTTGATATCGCTAAGTTTCCTTCCTTCTAGAAAGTTTCTTCTTTTGGCTTCCATAATATCAAACTCTCCGGCTTCTCTGACCTTCATCACCAGTCTCAGTCTCCTTCCCAGGCCCTATTTCTTTGAATACTTCTGAAATGTTTATGTTCTCTAATGTGCCATCAATGGGCCACTTCTCAGGTTTTAGCTTTCTAGGTACCCTCAAGTTTATATCTGCTTCCCATATGATAACGACTCAAATATATATATGCCTAAACCTGATTTTTGCCTAAAAATCCACATTTAACAGGTGAGACAACATCATCTGTATACCTACCTCCTTGGGACTTCACACTAAACATATTCCAAATCAAAACAATCTTTTTATTCTCAAATCTGTATTATTTATTTTATTTTGTGGCACTATGACTGCCCCTCCACTTAATCTTTTAAATTGTGGTCATCCTGACTTTCTCCCACCATTCCACATCTAATCAATCAAAAACAGAGCTATGAATTTCATATTCTAAATAACTAATATCTGTCCTATTTTAAAACACAGTTTTACCAAAGTAGAACTGACATGGTATAATTTGTTCATGTTTAAAGTATATAATTTGACAAATTTTTAAATATGTATATCCATGAAATCATCATCATAATAAAAAATGAATGTATCCATCACCCCAAATGTTCCCTACGCCTCTTTGTGGTCCTTCCTGTCCCTCTGTACACAACCCCCTCCACCAGCCGGCTCTGTCTGCTTTCTGTGGCTGCAGGTTAGTTTGCATTTTCTATATAATTTTACATGAATGTACTCTTTCTTGTCTGCTTTATGGTTCATCCATGTTATGTATACATTAAGTTCATTATTTTTATTGCTAGATATTATTCCGTAGTGTGGGAGTTTGTAGATCCATTCATTTGTTGATGGATGTTTGAGTTTTTAAAAAAATACTTTTGAGCACCACAAATAAAGGTACTATGAATATTCTGGTACAATACAAGTCTTTGTATGAATAAGTGCTTTCATGTGTCCTGGATAATACTTAGGATGGTTTGTATGGGAGGTGTATATGTAACCTTTTAAGAAACTGCCAACTTGTTTTCTTAATGTGGCGGTACCACTTTATGTCCTTGTCAGCAGTGCATAAGAATTCCAGCTGCTCCACATCCTTGCCAGGCCTGGGGGTGTCCAGTCCTTTTCATTTTAGCCATTCTAATAACTGCAGAGAGCTATCACATCGTGGATTTATTTTTCATTTCCCTAGTGTCATATCTCACTGCAACTCTTATTTGAAGCCATCATTCACCTTCAGCCTGGACTATAATTGGACTAATTGGTCACTCTGCCTTCAGTTTGATCTACTGAAAATCTACCTTCCTTTTTTTCTTTCTCCATTTATTTCTTTACAGCCCCCTTTGTGGAATCTCCCTTTACTGTTCTGCTTCAATACTGCTGTTGGCTCCAGGGCTTTGGGTCATCTCATTCTAGATATGTCAGCTTGGTTTTTCCCATCCGCATTCAGCTACAACTATGGAAAACATGATGATGGTTCCTAGTTACTCATCTCTCCCCAGCGCTCTGCTGATCCTCAGATACACACAGCTAATTGCCTGCCCATGTCATTACACAGCTTCCCTAGGCTGCGAAGGATGGCGAGAAGGATGTCTTTAATACAACATGTCCAACATAGAACTCAGCATCTCTTCCAGAAAACCTATTCATTTTTCTGTCACCAACAGCTTGGTCAATGGTACAGCCATATTTTTGTTATTTAAACAAAAACAAAACGAACAAAAAAGGAATCATTCTTGATAAATTTTCTTGATAAGTTAACAGCATTCACATTGGGTACATCACACAGCTCTTTAGTTTTAAGATGCTTCATGTCTTTCTACTGCATTCTTTCCTCTCCATTCTCTTGGTTTCCTTCTCTCCATTCTTCACCTGCTTCACTACAGACTGCAGCAGCATCCAAAACTGTCACAAATCTATCTGCTGAATTGCTGCTAAAGAAACATTACTGAAGCACAAATCTGATGGTGTGATGGTGTCATACTCCTGACTAAAACTCTTAGTACTGCTCTGTAGCTTTCACGATACACTTGAAACTCAGCTTAATTTATAAGACCCTTTATGAACTGGCTCTCTCTCTCACCCCATTTAATAATTTTACATCCACATCCATCCTGTTAGCTTGTGGATTTACTTGTAGTTAGTAAAGCATTTCCCAAAATGTGTTTAGCAGAATGCAAATATTGTAGGAACGGGGGGATTCTGGTAATCAAAGATGTTTGGGAAATGCTGGGTCAAACAGAGTTAAACATTGTTTTGACTATGCAGAGCCTCCAACATACAACGTGCACTGTCTCTCTTACATGGGGACAATATATTGAGCAGTATTCCAGTTTATACAAGCGCACAACCAGTTTTTATACAAAAAGGGGTTTCTCCAGGGTTTCATATTCCAGGGAAACGCAGTTGGAAAAGGTTGTATTTTGTGTCGTGCTCTCTGAGGCACACCAGACTCTCACTTTACTTCTCTGAAATGTTAAACGACGCTTTTCCCTCCAGCAAACTCCTCAACTTCTGATTGCACCTCAGGGGTATTCCCCTGGGCTCTGACCTCTCTGCTTGACTTCAATGTCTCTGTCTTCTGAGATGCCTAGCCTGCTGGACACATCTCTACGCAGCAATTAGCTTTCTGTTCAATAACCATTGATTTGCTTGCCTATTGCCCCATTGGACTATGAGCTCCTTGAAATTAAGAACTTGCCATTGACTTTATTTAGTTCCTGCACAGTATTGGGTTGGCCAAAAAGTCTGTATGGTTTTTTTCTATAAAATAAAAGACATATTTTTCATTTTCACCAGTAACTTTATTGATTCAGGTATTTTGAATATGTTGGCTATCTCCAATGTGGTATAATGTTGATTGTTCTCAATTGATGTCTCATTTGATTGCTATCAACTTCAACTGGTCTACCGGACCATGGAGCACAGTCCAGCGAGAAATCTCCAGCATGAAACTTTGCAAACCACTTTTGACACATTCAATCCATCACAGCATCTTCTCCATACACTGTACAAATAATTTTTTTTGCATTTCAGTTGCATTTTTACTTTTCTTGAAATAATAAAGCATGATATACAGAAAATGTTGTGTATTTTTCCATCTTCAATTTTAAAATGGCTACAGAAAAATTCAATTTTGATGTTTTTTTAAAGCATGCTGATATGACAGCTGTCACAATGCAATCTGACAAAATTGTTTCAGATGAAGTTAAAGACAACTAAGTACTACTAGAGTGAGCTTACAGAAAAAAGACCAAATGAAATTTTGACCAACCCGATACTTAGTAGGTGCTTGACAGGTATGTGTTAATTGCAGGAATGAAGGACCGTGCAAAGTTAGACCTACCACATTTTTTGGACCATAAGACGCACCTAGGTTTTAGAGGTGGAAAATAGGAAAAAAAATTTTGAAGCAAAAATGTGGTAAAATATTTAATAACATAAATAACATAATATTTCACTAATGTCATGTAAACAGAACTCAACAGCAGCATTAACAACCATTATTCCTCCCAAATTTGGGGGTGGGGAAAGTGTGTCTTATAGTCCAAAAATATGGTAAGTTTCCATGAAATGTTACTTTGGCATGGTCAAAATTAATTAGGTCTGACAATATAAACAGAAGTATTAAAGTTTCATTTGCAGATTTTAGCAATGTGACAGTACACAGAACTGGAAAACTTATACTTAAATAAAAATAGTAGCACACTAAACCTAATGGATTTGGATTTCTGTCTTGGTGGTGACAATATATGTATATATCTGCGATGTTTATGTCTACGTTTCCCTTTCTCCAACACTAGAGCAAAATACCTGCTGATATGAACAAAATAGATAATGTTTGGGAACGTGTTTTTAAACTGTCTTGGAACCATGAAAATGTTACATCATTCTTAGTCATTTATTTGCACACACCAATTTTTGGCATTTCAAAAAACAAAGGATGAGTAGCTGTGACCTAACAACCTCTACAACTCTACCTGGGGGCCTTTCCAAAGCAAACATCTTAGCAAAGGAAGAAGAAAAAAAGAAGCGCATAACCTTTTCAATCCTACTACAGGATATAATTTTACAAGTTGTAAGACAATTTTATGGTTTTAAATTAAGCTCTCAGTTTCTAAAGAAAATGACAGAGAACCATTTGGCTCTTCAATCAGTCATGTCTAAGCTAAACCACCTATAATCTAAGCCAAAGAAATGACTGCATCAATTTTTCACAGAATTTGTGAGTACCTAAAATTACAGACAGGGTCTTCTTCATGATTAGGTACATGAGAGCTTTGGAGAACATGATTAAGGTTCACAGTGCATTATTACTACAGAAACTCACCTTGTTTTTGAATTCTTGAGAGGGTGAATGATTTCCATTTCCCATCATTATGGTTTTGATTGCTGACAACGGAAGTCATTCCTGAACCCAGATCATAGCTGACTTTTATGTGCCCATCAGTGAGCTCTACACTCATGAAATCTTTCTATTAATAGAGTAAAAATACACCAGTGATTAGATACACAGAGATATATGGGTAGTTGCTTCCTTTGTGGGGTTTATAATAGGGCCTTATAGCTAAATTACTGAATATATTGATTGGCAATTGAACTCCATTTTGAAAATAAAATTGGCATTACTATTTTGTGAATATTTGTGGGTGTGGTAGTATGGTATGAATGGTTACAACTAAATTACTAAGATGTATCCTTTTTGACAGGAGTATAAAGTGGGTTCTTTACAAAACATATTAAGCAGACTAAAAAGTATGTCCCCTGAAAGAATTTACTAAGAAATATTGACCTGGAAAAAACGGTGAGCATATTTAGAATCATCTTTCAACTTAGGCCTGCAGAAGAAGACTAAGGAAGTTTTGCTCCTTCATGATTCCATACTGGGTAATTTTTACTGGGTGCTTCTCTTAAAGGGTGATATGGGGAGTTATAATGAAAATAAGTAATAATTAAATAATATCTGCAATTAATATTATCAATGAAAATATATATGGGCTATCTGCATCACTCACTCTTGGCTACCACAGACTCCTTCAAACAATAATTGATAATTTAACAATAACTAATACTTGTATTAGAAACTAAGGAAAAGAAACAAAAAATTTCAGTCATGGAAGATAAGCTGTGCATATCTTTACCAGGTCTTTTGTGGCAAGGTACATCAGGAGCGCACTTGAGGAAAATGTTCGGAACTTGAACATGACTGTGGAGATGTTGGGGTACCAGCGAATGGGGCGGCTGACCATGGCATAGCCTTCTCCATCAAACTGAATTGTCCCCTCACTATCTTCCACCTGAGGACTGAAGAGAGATATTTCACATGAATCAGACAATGTCTGCTAGGTCTATCAGTATTCAATACATCAAACTATCTTTTCAGACTCAATCATAAGCTGTTGTAGGGCAGAAACAAGATCAAATATACCTTCTATACTTTCATGTCTCTCTGTCTCCACTGCCACTGTCCTAGACTAACTAACCACCATCTATGACTTGGACTTCATTAGATGTTTAGTAACTAGGCCACTGATGTTTTAAATGGTGTATATTTTACTAAAGTGCTTGGTGGATGATTGTATTGATGTTTAATTATGTCCCAGTGGTATGAACTAGTGGTGTCTTAGAACAGGCTAAAATGCATTATTACATTTCTAATATACATGACATAATAGTGGGGGGTTGGATGAAATGAGTGAAGGTGGTCAAAAAGTACAAACTTGGAGTTGTAAGCAAAGAAAACATAGTGGAATATATGTCCCTACTCCCTGAATACTTAATATCCAACAGGTTTTTCTGGGACAGATTAAATTCAGACAATAAAGGGTACCTCCATTTATTTGTGTGTTTGTTGATCTGTCCTCTTTACTAGAATATGAGATCTATGAGGCCATCCAGAAATATGGACCAGGCTCCACGCCACGTACTAACTCTGCATCCAGTATGATACTGGCTAATGAGATTTTAGGATAGCAAATTGCCTCACAGAAACTACATTGGTTGAATAATTAAAGAATATCTAAGATAAGTCTTCTAAATGTAATATTTAAAAAGATTTCTTTTCAAAATGAGAAGTTATATATCATTTATCTATTATCTATTTATCTAATTGATATAATCACAGAATAATCTCAACCATGGAGAAACTTTTTAAACTTTAAATATTTGCATATTAGCATATATTTGAATCTCTAAAGTTGGAGGGTTATAATACCTTGAGAGTAGAGAGGAGATATTGAGATATATTACGGATATGTCATTGTAACATAACAAGAGCCTAGAATATTATTTGCATGAAACCTTGGTTAATAAGAAAAATAACAGTGGAAAAATATTATAGACTTGTGGACAAAGAACTGTTAGATCTTTTAGACAAGTTGGCTTTCTGTCTATTCCTGGACCACAGAAGAATAAAATTCTCAAGACAAAAGGAAGGAGTCTTATTGTCTTTTTCATAATTAGGTCTTTGTAATTTTAAGTTATATCTAACTTGAAATAAGATCAAATGTGTACTTTTTTCTAATATAAACTTAGAGATGTTTTTCAATTTTCATGGAAAGTGCTAACTAAAAGTTTGAGGAACTAAAACAACCTATTAATAGTATAATCAATAGCAAATAAATTGGTTATTATTGATCTTCATTATCACAACAACTTTATTAATTTCTGGGTCATTACATTTGAGAAAAGAGAATGTTGTGTAGGGTCCACTGAGAAGTTTCTCTGAAGTTCTCAAATACGAGTATTGCGCATTGTATACAGCGACGTTACCAGCAACAACCAGAAAGGGACACCGGAATCACTGTTGACATTTTTCTGGATGCTTTGACCCAATGGATTGTTATTTATCACTTAAAAAACAAAAATAAAAACAACCTAAAACCTCAATGTCAGGATAAGTATTAGAATCAAAACAAAAATGTCACATTTTAATTTTCTTATACAAAACTCTGGGATATTTATACCTCGGTGCCCTTATGTCCTGGATCTCTTTATTCCCTCAATATAGCATCAAAAAATAGCAAATCAGATTCAGGGACTCTGGAGTGTGATGTGGAAGCTCACTAAGGCCCCGCTATAAGTCACTCAAAACTTCAGGTTTCAATTTCTCAAATGTGAGCTGAAAGAATCAGATTACTGAATGATTTCCAAGGCTCCATCCTGCTCCAATGCTATAGAGCATTCTCCTATTCATGAAAAGACAAATCTGCAGGAAGAGTTTTGTGCTCAGAACAGCTAAACGTATACATGTAGCACAACCCGCTTCACTTAATTCACTGGCCACAACCAGGTAAGTCTGGCTTTAAATAGGTGACATTGAGATGCAGAAAAAAAATGAGTCTTTCCAGGTAGAGTCTGTACTGCTTCAAAAATCTAACATTATACTAGAGTTTTCCTTTTCATTTACCAAGAAAAGTAGCTATTCTTTACACTAAGTTTTTCTTTTGAACCTTGATGTCTGGTCATGTTGGTGAGGATTGGTTATGCTACTTGGAACAGCCATGCCCTCCCTCATGCAACCTGTTGACTGTAGAAGTAGATGTATATTGGGGTTTAGTATATTAACATTTCATCATCATTTCGGTGTTCAGCTGAATAAATTTTCCTTGTAGCAGTTATTCTTTTCTACTTCAATCTTAATGTGATTTTCAGAAATTAAAAACACAGTAAGATACACTTCTTTTTTTAATATCCCTGAAAGGTTACCGTTTCCAAAGCATAGCAACAATTGTATACTTACTACTGACTCCTGGATAGATGTGAATTTCTAAAACTGACATTCTAAGATCATCTTTAAAATTTTCTTAGTCTGTGATGTATAGCCTCATCTTTTTTATCTTGCTGATATAATCATTTCTTCCCTAAAACTAGAATGATTTGTTTTTATATTAAGTTGTGATCTATGTTCTTCTGAAAAGAAAACACACACCAAGAGTCTTATAAAAATTATTTCTACAAATACGAAGGCTTACAGGAAAATAGGGTTGGGCAAGTCACTCAAAATTTATGCAACTCTGTAATCAGAGAACTAAAAAAAAACAACAACCCAGTAACAATCTTGGTTGAACTATTAGCATCCTACATAAAGGTATGTTGAAGATAATACATAATTATTTTAGTAAACATGGAATTTTACCTTAAAAGGCATAGGTGAAGGCAGTTTGATGGCAAGAAATGGGAAGAAGGGCTGGCCCTGCTGACGGACAGGTGTGGTAAAAATGCAGTTAGGGTTGCCAGAGGGGAGGGGTGTTGGGAGATTGGTGAAGAAGGTGAAGGAACTGAGGAAACCAGACTGGTCCTCACAAAGCATCAATGGGGCCGTGAAGTACAGCAGAGGAAGTACAGTCAATAATATTGTAATAATGAGGCATGGTGCCACTGGGGTGCTGGAAATATTAGGAGGAGCACTTTATAAAGCATACGATTGTCTCACCGCTATGCCATACATCTGAAACTAATGTAAAACAATATTAAATATACATTATAATTTAAATGAATTTTAAATAAAAATAAATAAGAACAATTTAAAGCACAATTATAGGGGATAACTAGGCATTGAACACTTCTATGACAGAGCCTTGGCCAAACCCAGGGCAAGTTCCTGAGTGACAGGGTTAGCACCGTGCACAGGCCGTGTCAGGGGTCCAGCGCTCCTGAGCCTGGCATCCGCAGCTGTATGGGTGTACTTTGCATTCATTCCACTGCCTTTACTTATGGGTGCAGATGTCAATATGCTGGGAAGAACTGTGTGAGAACCTAGAGGACTTCCGCCCCTTTCTGAAATCATTTGCTCATTTGCCAATCCTGTACGCGTGAATTCACATTTATGAATCAAGCGATGCAGCAGGACAGATTTTACTCCCTCTTTTCTACAAACACACTGTCTTTCTGGTCTTCCCAACTTTGCTCTCACTAGTCCTTGGGACCAGAATACTCTTCACTTCCTGTCTACCATCTCTTCCTCTGGACTCTTATTCTATGTTAAGGCCCATCTCAAATGTCACCTCCTCCATGAAGCCGATCTTGATGCTCTTAATCCAATGTAAATAATTGCGGTATACTCAGAATGCACCTTTTTAAAGGGATTTTTATTATGCTTCATATGTTGATATTTTAATGTCTCTCTTTTTCTCCCTTCTTGGCTATATGTTTCCGGATAGCCATTACTGGGCTTATTCATCCTATCAGGAAGTTGTAAGTATAAATCTCTGTAACCTGAGGAAAAAATCATACACCTATATGTATGACTACTACTATATTTGTATTAATTTCCATAATACTTTATATACTGAAGGCATAGAGATCTTTGCAGAGTTGATAATTTGTAATGTTATCTTGATACATGATATGCATTGCTGAAGAGACATTTAAATGCCTTTGATTTTTGTTGATAAATAAGCTTTCAAAAATGCTACTTATAAATTTACCAAAGAAATGTTCAGGGAAAGCTGGTGTTGTTTGTGAGCTGCAGAATATTAATGTGGACTTCACTGCCTTTGTGGCATTGAAAGAACTTTCAGAGACAACATTCTGTATGAGGTTTTATTGGAGGTTATTATCCAAACTACTTTAAATGGGTCAGGATTGCAAACTCTCCTCAATGCCAAGTTGACAAGTCTTTAATGGCAAGAATAAATAGGAAGTTGTAAGTTAAAACTTTTACAGAGAGAAGCTGGCGGAGCTACTTTCTTCTCTAAAAATATAGAGATGCTGAGAAAAATTTGTAAAGTGCACTCTGCCACATTAATGGAGAATTTGGGTCCTGGCACGTACCTTTAAAATTAGAAATAAAACATGTAAACTCCTTAGCACTTATTGATTTTAGAATTGCTATATATATATATAGCAATTCTATAGCAAATGTAATATATATATATTACATTTGTATGTATTTAATTTAATATAATTAGAACTGTTGTAGTCACAGTTGAATAAGTGAGCTTTAAGTTTTTTGTGCTGAGAAATCCTCCATTGATAGCTAATTATTATGTATCCTCTATTCAGATTTATCTAAGAATATTAATTCTCCATATATCATTTGTTTGCTTGTTAAATACTTTAAAATACCTACAGTCTAACCTCTCTCTTAATTGATGATATGTATTATGGCAATTCCTCCTGACTTATGTTGGCCCTTTCTCCTCTGCACTTAAGCAGAATCTTTAAAGCCCATGAGTTTTTCTACTTGAAACGCTTAAAGAACCTTAGATGCTATTTGAAAAATCCTATAGAAGCTAAAACTTGCACTAGAGTTCAATGTTTTGTTAAAAACAGAAGGGGTGTGAATCCAGGGTTAGTGAAGTCTGAAGCTTAATTAGTTTGAAGAAAATCTTTCTTTAAGAAAAAAAAAATTAGGATTCCAAGATGGCTACAGAAGAGATAGAAGCTACACTCACCTCCTCCTGGAGTCAAACTGGATTTACAGCTAAACTATAAAGCAATCAACCTCAATAACCAACTGACAGACAGCTGAACAGAAATACTATAACCGAAGATTTACAGAAGATGCCACATAGAGACTGGTAAGAAGGGCAGGAATATGGAGAGGGCTGGCCCTGTAGCCACATGCTGCAGCTGAGAAGCTAGAGGGATAACTCTGCTGCCAGAGTCCTCCCTGAGTAGTGTGGGGTCTCAATCCCAAGCCAGAACCCCCAACCCAGAACACCAGAGCCAGGAAGAGGAGCCCTCATAGCATCTGACAGTGAAAATCAGCAGGGACTCTGTCCACCTGGAAGAGAAGGGAGTCTGCTAGAAACCTAGATGGCTCTCTTAAAAGGCCAAGGCGGAGGATCTTGCTCCAGGACACTCACCTGGGGCTCCATTATAGGGAGGGCAACTTAGGGCAAATAGGAGTCATTAAAAAGAAGATCTGGATCATGAGGCCCTGAGGAGAATCCTGGAGGTGAAGCCATGGTGTGGCTTTGAATGGGGGCCAGTCTTGCCCTGCTCCTACAGGATTGGCAGGTACTGCCTCCAGTAGGAGACTCTTTTGATACATTCTTCCAAGTCCCACTGGCTCCAGCCTGCTGAGCTCAGTTCTTCAGGCGGAAAGAAATGCTAGTCAGAGCTGGGACTTTTGGGGCATGTTCCTCTCCAAGGCTCTTGCTGGGGACTCAGAAAGCCACTGGATTGTACTGCTGTGGATCGGTGGGGAGGGAACATGTGTGCCTCCCTCCTCCAGGCTTGGCTGGCACCACCCCCAACAGCAGACTATTTTGATCTGTCCTCCTGAGCCCTGGTGGCTTTGCCTTGCTATGCTTGCTCCTATATTGGGGCTGGCTGGCAGCACCCAACATGAACCTGCAGCACACTCCTCCTGGTAGAGCTAGGTGGTTTGGCTCTGGAATAAGAGAAATACTTTCATTTCACTGAGTGCCTAACCATGCTGCCCTCAAGCAGGAGACACAATAGCCCCATCCTCACCACCTGGTCACCCCATTCTACCTGGCTCATGCCTTGTGGAAGGATTTGTGGGATGTGGCCAGCCTGGGCCTACTCTACAGTCCTTCTTCAGAAGGCTCTGGAGGAAGATTAGGGAACCTCTGGGTGCAGAGTAACTGACAGGTGGAGGTGGACCTCAAGGAACCTTAGACCTTTTTTGGATCTGTCACTGGTTCAGTTAGAAGACCCTTGCACACAACTTGGCCCCTCCCATGCACACTCATCCCAGTAGATGCAGCCCAAAACAGTGAATGGCATGGCAGCTCCAGACAGGTAGCCCGAGGCCAGTTACACACAATGCCTAAACTAAGCCTGCACCAGAGCCTCACCCAAAAAGACCTAGAATGAACACAACCAGTGGTGGGCTTCAGTCACCCAAACAGCAAACCCAAAGGAGACACTGGCAGGCACCAGACTCTGATGGGAACAACTCCACCTTGTAGGGCAGCCCCTGTAAATGACTCATACATGGTAATTGCGGTCTATTCTTATAGTCAGCCAACCTAAGGGATAACACCACCTATGAAAGGGACACCAGCATTCAAGACCCAACTATAATAAGAGGGCACAAATAACCCACACAAAAGTCATTCCTGGAATATGCCCCAAATGAAAGAACAAGAAAAATATCCAGAAAATTAAATGAAAAGGAAGCAATGAAAATACCAGAGTTTAAAACAATGGTTATAAGGATGCTGAAGGACCTTAGGGGGAGAATGGATGATCTCAGTGAGAACTTAAACAAAGAGATAGTAAACATTAAAAAGGACATAAAAACCATAAAGAAGTCAGAAATGAATAACACAATATTGAAGTGAAGAATACACTAGAAAGAATCAACAGCAGGTTAGATGAAGCAAAGGACTGAATCAAAAGCTTAGAGGACAAGATAATAGAAAACACCCAAGCAGAGGAACAAAAAGAAAAAAAAAAATAACAGTGAAGGAAGTCTAAGGAACCTCTGGGACAACATCAAGCATAACAACATCTGAATCATAGGGATATTAGAAAGAGAAAAGAGAGCAAGGAATCAAGAACCTGTTTGAAGAAATAATGACTGAAAACTTCCCTAACCTGGTGAAAGAAAAGTGTACAATTCAGGAAGTGTAGAGAGTCCTGAACAAGATGGACCCAAAGAAGCCCACACCAAGACACATTATAATTAAAATGGCAAAGGTTAAAGACAAAGAGAGAATCTTAAGAGCAGCAAGAGAAAGATAACCTTCAAGGGATCCCCCATAAGGCTGTCAGCTGATTTCTCAACAGGAATACTTCAGAGCAGAAGAGATAGGCATGAAATATTCATAGTGATGAATGCAAAGAACTAAAACCAAGACTACTTTATCCAGAAAGACTATCATTTAAAATTAAAGGCAAAATAAAGAACTTCCCAGAAAAACAACACAAAAAGCTAAAGGGGTTCATTACCAACAGACCAGTATTGCAAGAACTTTTAAAGGACCTTCTTTAAGAAGAAAAAAAAAAGAATATATATAGAGAGAAACATAAGCATAAAAAATGGAATGGCAATAAGTAAGTACCTATTAATAATCACTTTAAATGTAAATGGATTGCTCCATAAAAAAATATAGGATAGCTCAATGGAAAGAAAACATGACCCATATATTTACACTGTCTGGAAGAACAAAAGATACCAGCACATACAGACTGAAAGTAAATAAATGGAGAAAGATATTCCATGCAAATGAAAAATTTAAAAAAAAATTGGGGTAGCAATACTTAGACAAAATAGACTTCAAAACAAATACCATAACAAGAGACAAGGAAGGATATTATATAATACTAAAGGGATCAATTCAATAAGAGGATATAACCCTTGTAAATATATATACACTCAACATAGGATCATCTGAATATGTAAAGCAAATCATAAAGAGAGAGACTGACAGTAATGTAGTCATTGTAGGAGATTTTAATACCCCACTGAATCAATGGATAACTCTTAGAGATAAAAAAATCAATAAGACAAGAGCAACCTTAAATGACACAGTGGAGGAGATGGATTTAATTGATATTTATAGAATATTTCATCCCAAAGCAGCAAAATATACATTCTTTTCAAGTGCACATGGAACATTCTCTAGTATATACCACATGCTGTGACACAAAATAAGCCTTAATGAATTCAAGAAGATTGAAATCACATCAAGCATCTTTTCTGACCAAAATGACACATAAAACTAGAAATCAATTACAAAAAACCCTGAAAAACACTCAAATACATGGGGGTTAATTAACATGTTACTAAACTATGAATGGGTCAGCAGTGAAATTGAGGAAGAAATCAACAGTTACCTTGGGACAAATGAAAATGAACACACAACAACCCAATATCTATGGGAAATAGAAAAAGCAGTGCTAAGAGGGAAATTCATAGGATTACAGGCCTACCTGAAGAAGCAAGAAGGTTTCCAAGTAAACAATCTAATCCTATATCTAAAAGAATTAGGAACAAAAAAACAAACAAACCCAGAGTAAGTAGAGGAAAAATAATAAGTATTTGAGCAGCTGTAAATGACATAAGGATGAAAAAAACTATACAAAAGATCAATGAAACCAAGAGCTGGTTCTTTGAAAAGATAAACAAGATTGACAAACCTTTAACCAGACTCATCAAGAAAAATAGAGAACCCAAATAAATAAAATAAGAAATGAAAAATAGAAGCAACAATTGAAACCACAAAAATACAAAGAATTGTGATAACTATTACAATTACTTGCTAACAAGTTGGAAAATCTGGACAAAATGGATAAATTCCTAGAAGCATACAATCCTCCAAAACTGAATTGGGGGGATCAGGAAATCTGAATCGACCAATCAGAACTGATGAAATCAAAGCAGTAACGAAGAAACTCCCAGCAAACTAAAGTTCTGAACTGAATGGCTTCACATGTAAATTTTACCAAACATTCAAAGAAGAACTATCCTTTTCAAACTACTCCAAAAAATTCAAGATGAGAGAAGACTCCCAAGCTCATTTTATGAGGCCAGCATTATCCTAATTCAAAACTAAATAAAGAGACTACAAATAAAGAAAATTGTAGACCTCTATCCCTGATGAACATAAATGCTAAAATCCCCAACAAAATATTAGCAAATCAGATCCAGCAATACATTAAAAAGATCATACACTATGACCAAGTGGGATTTATTATGGGGATGCAAGCTTGGTACAATATTTGCAAATCAATAAATGTGATACATCACATAAACATAAAGGAGGCTAAAAATCACATGATAATATAAACAGATGCACAAAAAGCATTTGATACAATCCAGCATCCACTTATAAAAAATATTCAGAAATCAGTTGCATTTTCATATACTAATACTATCAGAAAGAAACTAAGAAAACAATCCCATTTATAATCACAACAACAAAATAAGGTACCTAGGGATAAATTTAACCAAGGATGTAAAAGACCTGTACTTAGAAAATTATAGCATACTGAGGAGAGAAATTGAAGAAAATACAAACAAGTCTAAGCATATATTGTGTTCATGGATAGGAAAAATCAACATTATTAAAATGTGCTTACTACCCCAAGCAATCTATAGGTTCCATTCCTATTAAAATACCAATGGCATATCTCACAGAACTAGAACAGATATTCCAAAAGTTTATGTGAAACCACAAAAGACCCCCAATAGCCACAGCAATCTTGAAAAAGAACAACAAAGTTGGTGGTATCACACTAGCTGATATTAAATTATATTATAAGGCCACGGTAATCAAAATAGCATAGTACTGGCATAAAACAGGCATGTAGACCACTGAAAGGGAATGGAGAGGTCAGAAATAAACCCATGGCTTTATGGTTAATTAATATTTGACAAAGGAGACAAGAAAATGCATAGGGTAAAGATTGTCTATTCATAAATGGTGTTGGAAAAACTCAACCAATACATGCAAAAAAATAAAACTACACCACCTCCTTACACAATACACAAGAACAAACTCAAAATGGATTAAACATTTAAACCTAAGTTGCAAAAGGATAAAAATCTTAGAATAAAATATAGACAGTAAAATGTCAAACATTTTTTGTAGCAGTATTTTTTCTGATATATTTCCCTGGGCAAGGAAAATAAAATAAAAAAAATAAACAACTGAGACTACATCAAACTAAAAAGCTTTTGCACAGCAAAAGAAACCATCAACAAAATCAAAAGTTAACTCACTGAATGGAAGAACATAGTCACCAATGATATATCTGATAAGCATTATTTTCCAAAATTTATAACTTATACAACTTAACACTGAAAAAAAGACAATCCAATTAATAAATGGACAAAGGACTTAAATAGACACTTCTACAAACAGGGCATACAGATGGCCAATGGATACGTGAAAAGATGCTTGATGTCACTGATTGTCAGAGAAATGTAAATTAAAATGACAATGAGCTATCATGTCACACCTGTCAGAATGGCTATTGTCAATAAATCAACAAACAACAAGTGCTGGTGAGGATGTGGAGAAAAGGGAACACTTGTGCACTAGTAGTGGGAATGCAGATTGGTGCAGCCACTGTGGAAGACAGTATGGAGTTACCTCAAAAAATTAAAAACAGAACTGCCCTATGACCCAGGAATTCCACATCTGGGACTATATCTGGAGGAACCCAAAACAGAAATTCAAAAGAACATAAGCACTCCTATGTTCATTGCAGCACTATTTGCCATAGCTAAGATTTGCAAGCAACCCAAGTGTCCATCAGTAGATGAGTGGATACAAAGCTTGGGTATATTTACACAATGGAATACTACTCAGCCATAAAAAAGAATGTCACTCTTACTTTTTGTGACAGTATGGATAGATTTGCAGAGTATTATGCTAAGTGAAATAAACCAGTCAGAGAGATACATACCATATGATTTCACTTATGTGTGAAAGCTAATGAACAAAATAAACAAAGTAGAAACAGATTCATAGATATGGAGAACAGATGATGATTGCCAGGGAGAGGGGTGGTCTAAGTGAAAAAGGTAAAGGGATTAAGTTAAAAAAATAGACAAGGACAACAGTATGGTGACTGCCAGAGGGAAAAAGGGGTGGGAAAAAGAAGTGGGAGAAGGTATATGGAGAATAAACGGTGGTAGAAAGAGATTTGACTTTGGGTGGTAGGTGTATGCATGATGCAGTATTCAAATGATATAGTACAGAATTGTACACTTGCAACCTGTGTCACTCCAATAAATTCAAGAAAAATAAAAACAGAATATTATTATTAAAAAAGAAAAATAGATTATAACCACAGGATATTTACAGACACAGAAATCCTCCTGGACATGAAGAGAAGTTGAGTGGAAAGAGACAGTAGTCTTAACTGAGGTTAAAATACCTGACCTTCGCGCATTTTACAAAACCATGTGACCATGTAGAAGTGATGCTGAAGCACCTTCCAGAGCCTTGGAAAGTGCCTGCACAAATTGGGGAAGGGGCTTGAACTTTGACTGGCATCAGGGTAAATCCACCTCTGATCATAATCACTTCAAGCCTGCTCCATATCAGCCAGGTGACAGTAGAAAAGCACACAATGAAACTAAAGCTTCTGTGATGCACAGGCCAGACCATCTCAACTCACCTGACAGTGCATCCTTTGCAGTCACCTTCTATTTCTCGGAAATTCCACAGCCCTATAGGTTTGCTGTCGAAGTATGTCTCTCCCATACAGCCGGTGAATGTAATCACACGGACAGCATCAGCCTTCTGCAGAGAGAAATACATTTGTTAGAATTTAGAATTTCACTAAAAATCTTCAAGCACCCATAAGATTTATGAGCAGCAGGATGTGGAATAGTCACTACCCACTCTTTCTGATTTTCTTCTTTGTGCACATGTTCATCTTTTAACCATATCACATCCTCACAGATCTTGGTTACTTTGTGCTATATCAGTGTATCACCATTAATAAATTAACTCTTCCTAGCTTCTGACTTGAGGTGAGCTACTTATCTTCTTTGAGATTCTATTTTGTGTGTGTCTAACATGAATTTTTAGGAGGATTAAATTAGATAATTTACTTATGGTACCGTATAGAGTGACTGACACGGAAGGCATTTAACAACTGTTTGTGCTCTTATGTCACTAGGAAGATTCCTTCCATGAAAGAAGGGGTATGTATTAACTAATGCACCCCTTGTAGATGAATTATGCACCCTATGATAGTGCTGTCCCCAATTTTTCAACTCCTTTTATGCCCAAGCAGGTTTCCCATGCAGAAGGATCAAGGAAAGAGTAAATTTGTAAGAAAAGGGGCCATGTGGGGATGTCTGCTGGTAGACACAGCCTAGGGCCTGATATCCCATAGGGGCTCAAGACATATTTGCTGAATGACAGCCCCAGTGTCCTTTTCATAGGGAAAGGTTTTAAGCCTGGTACATAACACAACCACAAAGAGGGGGAATGACACAGCCCATGGTAGAGAACCTTGTTGTAATTTAAACAACTGTTCCTTTTGGCCTTGACGTATTACGCAGAAATTCCATACTCTGGTGCCTATAACTTCAGAAACACTCTGCCAAAGCTAATCCACATTTCTCTAAATAATGTTGGGTTGAGAGGCAGTGAATGGACATATTTGTGTTTTAGAGCAAATGTAAGAGGATGGTCACTGAACAGGTAAAATGTGTCGTTACGGTCTTCGAGTTCGCTCGTCAGCGCGTACATCTTCCTCTTGCTGCGAAGAAGAGGTGCACTGTCGGGTTGAAAAATGTTGATCGCAGCTAATGGCATTTGTAAGTCAGGCAGTCCTTAGAATTCTCAAAAACTCTCTTAATTTTCCACAGACTGATTATCCTACTTGTGGATGCTACTTGCTTTTTGCTTTGCCCTCCTGCATCCTAAAAATATACATGTATGCATTTTCCCTCTCCTTTGGATTTTCACCAGCATGTTGATTTAGTTACTTGTTTTTAGTTTTTGGTTCATATTCTGGTGTGGCAAGTTTCCTTGAAACTCTTGGTCAAAATCATTAAGATTTTTTTATAGATTTCATTTGTGTGTTTTATTTTCCCCTGAGATTGTTGTAAGAAAGTTGCTTTGTGCCAGTGACATTGGGTAATAATAAAAATGATTTAAGGTGTGATTTAAGGTGTGACTACCATGCCTTAGGCGTTTGTTATAAATTGTGTGCACATAATCTCCCTACTCACTGTGGCCATGAAATATGGTGGTGAAGAGTGCAGACACTTGTGCCTGTAAACCTGTATTTAACCGCAGCTCCACCACTAAGTGCTGCATGACTTTGGTGAAGTCATTTAACTTCTCTCTTGCTTAGCTGTCTTAACTAAGAGGAGGATACTACCTACCTTTTGGGGTCATTGTGAAAAATAAATAATGCATGTAAATGACTTAGGACATTATAGAACACACAGTAAAATCTATGAGTGATATAAACTGTATTATTAATATGCAGACAAAGTAGATATTCTCATCTCCCTTTTCTTGTTGACATAACTGAAGCCCAAGGGGTTAAGTGACTTGCTTAGGGTCATATTTTAGTAAGTGATAGAGCAGAGAATCCAACCTGGACTTGACTTCAAAACACACGGTTTTTGCACTGCTCTGTGCTACCCTTACATTGATCTTTCTGGGGAGAAGAGAAATTGGGCAATATGCCCATATATTACTGTGTGCCATATATATTTATATGCAATTCTAAGAAATGAGAATGATTTCGGTGTATAATTGTGGAATTAATTACAATACTTTAGAGTCACATCTTGTACACAAAGCAAATAAAACCACCTCAGCTATAAGAAGGTTCAGTTCTCATAAATTCGGGGTCGCCCTGGCTCTTCACATTACCTGACTAATCTCATCCCGGGATGATTCTGACAAGCCCAGGATTAACCGTTATATTTGGCTGTGCTCTTACATCTCACCCACAGGTCATTTTCCAACACCTAATTCCATTTAATCAGCAGGAGCTTCTTGAAAATGCAGGCGCTTTGCAATTTGAAATGTACAAGGGCCTGCCATGAAGCAATTATGAATATTAAGTATATTATTCTATAAGAATGAGGAGAGGAGCAACATAAAACTTTTAAAATCAGATCACAATTTGAAAGCTTATGACTCCTATGATATTTCCCAAGGTATTCATAAACCTCTTAATTAGATGTGAGTTTGAACTTTATAGCACTTCATATCAATAAATCACAAGTTGATTCAGAAAGTAAAGTATATTTAACAATCACTTTGCTTTTGAGGCCAATAAAGCAAGAATGTACAAAAATTGATGCCACCGATTAGGACAACATGATAAGTATTTAAGTAAATACACATAGGCTTAAAATATCGTTCTTCCACTATTAAATATTCAAAGAAGAAAATTCTTACTTGACATAAATTCCTGTTTTCAAAAATACAAATTAAGTAAGAAGTGGTTGAGCTTTTATGGAGTTTTGTCACGCTTCTCCCTAAGTAATCATGTCAGGAGTTGTCTGCAAAGACGAGGTAAACAGGATGGGGAAGAACACATTACCTTCAGCTTCCCAGTCAAGCCGCCAACGAAGAGCATCGCATTTGCATCCACATCTAGAATCGTGTACCCTGGAGGAGACACTGAATGGTGTGTACTGGGCATAATGCTGGCTTTGGGTCCATCCAGGGCCCTCACAGAAATGGTTCCATTTCTCCCAGTCCTTCCAGGGTACGTGTTGAAAAGAAGTGGAAGGAAATACAGAAAATGAATTACGTATCACCTTTCTGGTAGCTTCAGGTTGAAAAAGTATTAAATGTAGAGACATGTTTTGGAATTTGAGAGTTAACTGGGTTATTTAGCTTCAAAAATTCTGGATTCATTAAACTGCAAATCGAAACCCAGGGTCTGACCTTCGCTAGATGCTTCCTGTTGGAGTTGGCCAGGACCAGGGAGCAGCTCGCCCTGATCCTGGGCGTCCATTGCTACAGAGTGATACAGCAGCAATTAGCTCATGAAATGGCTGTTGGATAACAAGAAGCCTTTTTCCTACGGCTCACAAAACAATTTACTATCTACCAACACATACTATTTAAATACATTTGTATTACTTCATTTGGCATTTTGTCTAATTTAATTCAGCAAGTGAACCCTTCCGCATGATAGACCGCATAATTTCTCCTAAAATCCCTTATTATATCTTGGAGTCAGACTTGCTGAAGTAGTCTTCCCGGAACTGTGCATCTTTTATTGTTTGGCACACTGTCTTAATGTATATTGCATAATATCTAGTCTTCAGAGTTGTAGATACAAGTCGTATAAAAGAACTTCACTTTTAAATTCAATTAATATGGTTTTGAAAGTTATTATTATTGTATTTCTTTTTCTTTTTAAAAAGTGATGGATTTCCATGAATTGTTAAATAAGAAAATCTGGTCTCTTTTCTGAGACAAGCTGTCATAACAAAACTTTAATGTCATATTTCTCTCCCTGCTGTCTCATTTTAGTAATCTTTTTGTCTTTGAAGGTGCAGTATTAATTGAAATACATGGAAACAATAGAATTAATTTATCAAATAAGATTCTACTTCTTTAACAGAATATGTCTGTTCTGATAAAAGAATTGTACTTTGTGAGTACAAATATTCTTACGTTCTTAAAAAGCAGACTCCCCCCACCCTTCCACCACATACGGAGGCACATTTTGTCTGTTGGTCTTTTCTCTCTCATACACACACTTTTCTGAAGATCTTACAAAGGAATTGAAGATATTGCTTCTCATTGAGTTTTGTTTTAAAGTTTTTATTATGGAAAAATTCAAACATACAAACATAGAATGAGATTCTATGTATTTATCACCTAGATTCAACAATTACCAGATTGTTGATCAACTGCCTCTGCAGCCCTAAGCCCTTAACCAATATCCCTCAACTATTAGCTGCCTTGGGTGTAGTAAGCAGTGGAGAATTAGGAAAAAGGATAAGTTGATGGGAAAGTAGTCTTAAGGATAAGAATGGTTTCTCTAAGTTATCTAGACACTGCTAGAAGTTAATTGAATTACGGCTTCAAAGATAGAATAAGTCAATTTACTATTGCTGCCCATTTGAAGCATTCCTGCCAGCATTTAGATGGTGCACATGCCAATAAGTGAAGTTGCTGTACAGACTACGTAGGTAGACTAGCAGAGGAGCTGTGCACACCAAAGACAGGCATTCAGGGCAATTCTTAGGCTCTGGCTTGTCCCAAGTAAGTTGTCTCAGCACCTTTTCAGGTGTGACTGTATGACTGAAAACAGCTTCAACATTTTTATGGGACAGCCAGAAAAGGGGTCCAAAGCAAATAGTTAATCTGGTCAAGATCTCTAAGGTTTGTCAACTCCTAATTGATGGGACAAAGATAGCAATTCACACACGATTATGCACATACACATACATTTTGTGCATGTGTGTGTATGTGTGTGTATATATATATGTGTATATATATATATATATATATATATATATATATATATATATATATATCCATTTCAAGAAGGTAGGAGTTTTCTTATAAACTTGGAAACTACTTCGAAATTCTGTCAGTTATTTTAATCTTTATTGATTTAATTACCTTGATGCCTCAATACGGTACCAATACGAGTCATCAATAGTCAAATCTGGATACTCCACACGTCCAACTCCAGATCCAACATCCCAGAGAAAGCTTACTTTGCCTTTACGCATTTCTATAGCCAGAAAGTCAATCTAGTTCAGAGAAACACAAAAACAATACGTATGATCTATAAAGCACCCAGAAAGAGAAGGCCAGCAGAGTTCTTTCAACAGGTGCCATTTACAAATTTGTGAAATAATCAGAAGCTGCATGATAAAATTCCCAAACAATATGAACTATTATTATGTATGGTTAAATAATATTTTATCATTGTATCTTTAAGGCAACACAGTTGTCCATACTGCTGAGGTGTATGTGGCGATTTAATCAATTCCAGTTAGGACTAATTTTGATGCTTTCCCTGATACTTGTGGTAGAGACACAGCAAATACTTGGATTCATAATTCATTGTTTTCTCCAAGAGCACTGACGTGTTTGAAGGGCCAGCTATGAATTTCTACAAGGTGACCCCAAACTTCTCACCTGAATCCTAGCTTTTGACTTATGCAACGAGTAGTCTGTTGAAAAATTATATTCATTTTGGAAGGTTGCCATGCAATGCAAAGTCAAATAGTTGAAATGAAAGGAATTAGAATGTTTTTGGTGGGGGCTCTGTTAGTTACAACTTCTTTGAGTCGTAAACTCAACATGAATCAGAAAAATTTTCATTGGCACAAAATGAGTACACAATTTTGCCATTTTCATTTACCATGAAAGTTCATTATAATTTCTCAGTGAGAGAAAAGTACAAACAAACAAACAAAAAACAAAGAAAACAAAAAAAAAATTCCAAGCTGTATTCCTATCAGTTTCTCTTTTTAAATAGCTGAACCTGGAAAAATAATTCAAAATGAATGCTGGTATACTCATGAAAGCAGATGTGTGTAAGTACTACGAAAAGTGTTCTTCATTTCATTTGTCTTCTGACTTAATTGGGCACTTCAGAACTTTGTGAGGTAAGACTGTGAGGTTTTCAAGGCTGAAAGGCTATATTACATGTTTCTGGGACCATGTTATTGGATTCCATACATTTTCCTCACTACCAGGATTAACCTCTGACTATACATATACACAATAAGGCAAGAAAAGCTGAATATTAGACTTACAAATTTGGCACTTCCAAGATAAAAAAGGAGGTTGTCAGCAACAGGTGTCTTTACATTGACAACGATATTGTTGTAGCTTCCTTTCTTGATTTCTGGCTTGTACGTTCGAATGCAGTCACCTCCCGAAGACACAGATACTTTGATCTTCAAGGAAAACAAGGTACAAAGAACCAAGACTAAATCTCTCAGAAAGTTTAAATAGCTCCCAAACAACCACAGAGTCATCATCATCTCTTCTTTGAAGTTATTTTTCTATTATCAAACACTGTCATTAAATGCCCATATGCAGACACTATTTTACTCATTAATGAGGGCAGAGACGAGCAGCTTTTCACCAGCATTTTGACAATGAGCTGTTCACAGCCACATGTCTCGTTAGCACACTCATAGTGTCTGAAGCATGCAACTAGAAAATTGTTCTCTTCATACTTTACTTCTTTATGAACATGGAAACATCTTCAAAAGTTGATTTTACATGAAGCTAATGGTAATATCTTTATTAGGGCTGTTTAATGAAATTTTGCAATTCAAATTTCAGCCATTTTGGTAACATTTCAAGTAGGAAACCATTTTTTCTTACAGTTTTCAAGTGGAAATTATCTACCCTCTCATGTTCTTGAAGTTGAAAGAGGGCAAACAGATTTTGTTCTAGATGTTCTAACAATAAGAGGAATATCAATCATTCCATTCAGAACATACATTTGAAAATAAATTATATCTTTTTATTAAGTTTCCAGGAAATGAGACAAATAATTTCCAAATAGCTATTACTATAAATGTATTTAACAGCTCCATTTTCTGTTGACTAGATCTTTAAAAATTACTATAAATTTCAAGGAAAAGAATTCCTATGTGAATAGAACTGACACTGTTCATGCCAATTTTTATGTCCATTACGGAGCCTTACTTCAATCACAAATAACACTAGCTGATCATTTGATTTAATTTCCCTTTGTTCAGATGCACCATCAAAGGGCCCTTTCAGGACAGCAATGTTATTGCTTGGGCTCAGAGAGAAGCTGTTACTCCACTCATGAAAGAGCTCAAAGAAGGAGGCAGAGACCCTGAAAGATGCAAAACTTCTCTTTGCCACTGATTCAAATACCAGCCTTCAGGAAGCCTCTTGGTCCCCAATAGCAGTGAATTTCTATTTTCTTAATCTATCTAGCACTTTGTGCTAGTCATATTGTTTTCACAATTAAAAGAAAACCAATGAACATTATTGTTATCCTCCCCATAAAAGGGCTGTGCGGACTCCAAACCAGAAAGCCTAGGACACCAAACCAGTCTCTATATTATGGTGACATTAGGAGGTGTCTCCAAGAGTCTAGTTAGGGTGTGAGGCAGCAATGGGACTCCAATCGTGGTATAGATTATACTCAAGAGGTGTTGAATTCAATGGGTATCATCAATAAATCAACAAACAACAAGTGCTGGTAAGGATGTAGAGAAAGGAGAATCCTTGTGCATTGTTGGTGGGAGGGCAGATTGGCCCAGCCACTGAGGAAAGCAATATGCAGATACTTCAAAAAATGGATTAAAAAATAGATTTGCCATTTTACCCAGCTATCCCACTTCTGGGGATATTTCCGAAGAAAACCAAAACAGTAATTCAAAAGAACATAAGCACCCTTATGTTCACTGCAGCATTATTTACAATTGCCAAGATGTGGAAGCAGCCCAAGTGCCCACCAGTAGGTGAGTGGATAAAACAACTATGGGGCATTTACACATTGGAACACTACTTGGCTTTAAAAACAAAGAAAATTTTACCCTTTGTGACAATATGGATGGACCTGGAGAACATTATGCTAAGTGAAATAAGCTAGTCAGAGAAAAACAAATACCGTAAGATTTCATGCATATGTGGTATCTAAGGAACAAACTGAAGTAATAAGGAAAATGGGGACAGACTCAGATGAAGAGCAGGATGACAGCTAGTGGTGGGGGAGGTGGCAGGCAGGGATTGAGCAAAAAAGAAAAACGACTCATGGACAAGGACAACAATGTGGTGATTGCTAGGGTGAGGAGGGCATAAGGGGACTAAATGGTAATAGAAAAAATACAATAAAAATTAAATGTAAAAAGAGGCAATGATTTCAACATTGGTTGGATTTGAAAGAGAAAGCTAAGGAGAGGGGTTTTGGTTGTGACAAATATGTAATTTCCTACATGTTTGAGCACTTCTGGGGATATGGTAGGTCTGTTGAATCTTCTGTAGACTGTACATAAGTCATGTATTCATACATGGTTTCCTCAGCTAATATGTTATCCAGATAATGTCTTAAGTGCAGAAAATCATGTGTTCAAAAGAAACAGGGGCTTACCCTCATGGAGCCTTGTCTGGTGGCCTGGGGGAATAATAGAGGAAGCCTACTGCTTAGCCTGCTTTCCCGGTCCTTGCCTTCTTCCCCCAAAGAGTGGGTCCCTGTCCATTCACCGAGAGGCACAGTACTGTGGTCAATTTTGGTCCCCAGAAAGTTTGGCCTGTGTTCTGGAGAAGATAGTTTTTTCTGGTTTTGTGGTTTTCAGCCAAGAGATTAGTTCTTTGTTCCACAAAAGAGGGAATTCCTCTTCTACATAACATGCTAGAGGAGGTGAATCAAAATAAATCCCAAAAAGCAGAACTAGGAAATGTACAGCTGTTCTTTGGATGTTAATACTATGCAGCAGACATACAATGGGGTTGTCAGAGAATGTTACATGATAGAGGGGCAGCTATGCAAAGGTTTATCCAAGGGCTTAGAGATGAAAAGGGAAGGGAAGCAAGAGAAAGAGGCTATAGTAGAGGGCAGGGAGGGGAAATGCAGTCTTCAGATGTTTGAATGTTCAGGAAAAGACATAGGAGATAGTGAGTTTTTAGAAATTCACAGCAAGTGAACCAAAAGCATCAGGGGAGAAGAACTTGGCACTGAGTAGATTTAATATGTGAGGCAGGCTGCGAGTGTCATTGACTTTGTAAAAAGATCAGAGAGAAGAAATCAAGATCTGACTGGAGTTCAGGAGTACAACAGATTGAGCTCTTTCTAGCAGGAATAATATCCAAAATTCTAGTGGGGCTGGATTACTAATCAAAAGTAACTGTGTTTGGTTTGTTTTATCTTTATTCCATATATGCTTTATAAACTTATGACAAGTTTAATCACAAATAACTTATTTTTGTTTAAAGAACACAATTATAATACTCCTCAGTTACTGTTAAAAGAAATGACTGAATACAGGTGGAATACAGGACCATTTGGTCACGGGAGGAGTTTCTGCCTTTGCTTAGATATATCTGGTAGAAATGACAGGGGATTACATGATTGGTGTGACTCACTTCTGGTCAAGATGGCATCATAGATAAACACAGCTCATCTCCTTACACAACCACATCCAAATTACAGCTAAATATAGAACAACCATCACTCAGAACATCATAGTTATACCCAATATGCCAACAATTAATCTTACAAAGTAACCTACTAGTCAACTTTTTAGACAGTTATATGCCAAGTGCTCTAGATTTTCTCTTTTCTGGCTTATGGTTTTGAACATATGCTCAGTACCCGAAAATTTCAGGCAGCCCAAACTGTTGTAACCAGTCCATACCTACTCATTTCTCATTGAAATGTTTTGTGCTTTTATTTACAACTATAAATATTTACTTTAACTACCTTAAATTAGGTAATCTAAGTACGGCATATATAAATTTCTCTAGAGGGGCAAGGTTTCTGAAACAAAAATGCCCTCAAGATATTAGGTTCTATCAACTGTTGTTATTTCTAAAGTGAATTCTTAGTAAGACTTCTAAACAGAAATCACCAAGCATTAGGTGTCTTTGAAGCATTTCTCATAAACGTTGTTTACCAATTTATCATCATGAACTCAGTTAATCATTATTGAAGATCCCATTATTATAGCTATTGGATTTTCATGCATTTTTCATCCAACAACTTGGTCATTCATTTAAAAAGAACATCAGCCACTCAATTTCAAACTCAACAAAGCCCCCCCGCGAAACTACTTTAAAATAAGTGTCTTTAATTTGCTTGGTCCCATTGTATACGTGTTAAGGCCACATCCAGACTCTCACACCAGGTTACAAATATGTTTACCAATCAGCCAAATGTCATCTTCGATTTGTATAAAACTCATGGAAAAATTTGGCTTCTTACATATTTCTAACATCTTATGAAAAGTAGGGCACTTTGCTGTAACTTCTTTATCCAAAAGTGATTGAAAATTTCCTTAAAAGCCATAGGCATTGGTTACTTTTTCTAGCATTACGTTTATACCTGTCTTTCATTTTGCATCTGGAGACAGGTTACATACATTGACACACCAGAATTTTAACTTTTCTCCAGCGGGAGTGTTTGAAGTAGGAAAATTCTCAAAACTGATAAATATATGGGCATATTTCAAAATTTCTTTACAATGAAGATATAACAAAGATGTCCAGATGGTAGTTACGGAATAATAATGGGGATATAAAGTACAACATATGCAATGAAGTCAATAATATTCTAATAACTACGTGTGGTGTCAGATGGGTATGAGATTTATCAGGACCATCACTTGGTAACTTATATAATGTCTAATCATTGGGATGTAACCTGGAAACTAATATAATACTGTATATTAACTGTACTTGAAAAATAAAAAAAAAAAAAATCAGAAAAATGCTCAGATTTTCCCACCTGATAACTAAGCAGAGTATGTGGCTGTGTGATTCACAGTAGAATATTCACTGTTACTTCTTCTTCAAACTTAATATTGCCAAACGCAGGGGTGGTATATCAGTCTGTTGTTTCTCCCCCCACTGATACAACTGGCTCTTCCAATGCAAAATTTGCTTCTTCCTTTGTAGTTTTTCTCACCTGCCCTACAAACGACTTCCAGATTCATATTCCAAATGCTTAGCTCTGATTATATTATAGTTTATAAACAGGTACCTTCAGCTTCCCCTCACCAATAATGTTTACTTTAGGTACAATCACAGCTAAATGAAACTGATTAACTTATGCTATCCAGGGCCTGACATTACCTGGCCTCTACACACCTTTCCAGTTTAAAGTTCACTTTACCAATAAATAACCTTGGCAAACTAGACTGCTCCTTCAGGAAACAACCCTACAGCTTTCTTCTCTTTCTGCCTTGGCTTGAGCTATTCCCCCTTCTAAGAATGTTGCTCTCCCCCTGCCCTTCTGCTCCCTCCCACGCCCAGCACTGTGTCACTTTAGGCCTGGCTCAAATCCCTCACTTCAGGGAATCTTCTGGCCCCTATCAGGAGTGATCTTTCCTTTAATAACTTTATAGCATTTCCATTGTTCATACAATGCAGCACAACATTCTGCATTAGTTTAGAGTTATTTGAGTACATGTCTTACTTCTTTTACTACAGTATAAACTTTGTGTGTTCCTCGTTCATCTTTGTGTACTTCATAGCAAGTAGCCTTGAACCCAGGAGATGGTTTTTCTACGCTGGTTAAATCTTAGGGAAAACTCTAAACCTTGGAGTAAGATCTGATTTATTTTTACCTTGTGATTCACATTAACAATGATTACCCGTTCCTACTGCCTACATGATTTTCATATTGTACCTCAATAAATATCTTCTCAACCTTACCTGCCATTTTTTACTGAGCTTACGTACATTATCCTCACTAATCTTTTTGTTGTTTTTTAAGTTTCTCTTCAGTCATAGATTCTTTTTCAAAGTATACCTTGAACTTATTGTCTTGGCCTTCTTTAGAGGTATTAGATATATAGAAAGGAGGGCCATGCATATATTGTCACTTGGCTTTATATTCCTGGTCACTACCAGAAAAATATAAATTGATGGATTAAGAAAGATCATTTCTAGTCATTCTAGCTTCACAGCTGTCGGGAAAACAAAATTTTTGAGATAAAAGACATGGACATCTATAAAGATTTGAGTTTAAACATGGATATCTATAAAGATTTGAGTTTAAACATGACAACAAGAAAACCGTTATTTTTTCCCTTCTATTTCTAAAAACCATCATGGGGATAACTTTACTCAGCTAGATAAAGTTTCATATTGGCATTAACAATTCTGTCATCATTCATTAGAATGTTATTTTCTAGAAAGTTCTGCTTCTGTCCCAATAGTCTTCTAGTTGTTAATAAAGACCAAAATTTGAGATTAGCTAGGTGTTTCCTATTTTTCCTCCAAAAAATAGTAAAAATTTCTCAGAAATTTCTTTTCACAGAGAAATTTTACAAAATGTCTTTTGGTTACAGAGTTCATAACCAAAATAATTTATGCTATTGCTCACACTCAAGCAAAAAAATATACAGAAAAGAATGGTTCCTCTTTGCTGTTACTTCATATAACCTTGTTCATTAATTCCTGCTACTTAACCACTGGTTTGCCTTTTTCTGCTTTCATCAAGAGCAAGGCACTCTCATTCATACTTTGTATACAAAAGTATACTTTACTTTTTTGATGCATTTTTGTATACTTTGTATACTTTAATATACAAAAGTAAAGTATTTTTGCAATTTGCTTTACTCTATTTAAATAATAATAAAATGCATCAGAATTTCCATTTATAAAATAATTAGTGGTGATTATTCTTCTTAAGAGTTATCTTTTGAAATTTATGAAAAAAACTCAGAACATTTAACCTTCTATTCTCCAACTCTCCTAAAATAGCTTCAAGTAAATAAAAAGAGACAAAAATCATTCAACAATATACATTGGGGAAGACATTTTACCTGGAAATAATACCAAACCACAACCAGTGACTGATATTGCAAATAAAAACAGCTTACGGAATTGGCTTGTTTCCGGGCTTGGTTTATCAGTTCCTTTATCTCAGAGATGTTTTTCTTCAGGTTATCCTCCAGTTCCTTGATGGGTTTGAGTTTGTTGATCAGCCGATCGGCTTCTTGTTCTAGATTTTTCACAGTGGCATCTGCATCTGCAACTGCACAGGACAAGATTAGCACACACCACATATACACATGCACACGTGCAACCATGCATCCATGCACACTCATGCAAATGAAATTGGCAGCATGCTTAACTAAATAGTTAAAGGAATTTCATCTTATCCACATGACAAAAGGAAGACCATGACTATTGCAGCAGCTTGGGATGGCAAATGGGAATATTTTCGCTGGGACTCAAGCAGGCCAGAGGAAGAGCTTCGGAGGAACGAGGGCCAGCACTGGCTTTGTGAGGAAAATGGAAGTTAGCGTTGAGGGTTGAGAATATGATAAACTTAATTCAACCCTTCATTCAATCTTTTCTAGCTTCAGCCATAAGCCAACCTTTACAGAATAGAATTTTAGTCATAGAACCAGGGAAATGAAAGTGTCTTTAAAATGTCACCTAGTCTGTCCAAACCAGACTTGTGTTTAAATCAGGCCTCTCGCACAAAAGCAGTTTCTTTCTTTTCCTCACTGTCTTTATTTGCACATCTTAAATAGAGAAGCTATCAAAAATGTCTTTTAAAAACCTTTCAGTGTTGAGCAACCCTTAGACTAAAGGCCTATTTTATCCTTTAATTAAATCTTTCATGATGCAGATCATTTTCATTTTGAAGAATAGTTGATTATCCTGCTCTCCATATTACATTGAACCACATTAAACTGCCATTTTTATAGATAAAAAAGGTTGAATATTGACAATTTCAAAAGGGGTATAACCCCCAAATGACTGAAGGTTATCACCGATCCATGGGCATCCAAAGTGTACCTTTCATAAGAAGGCAAACGACACAGGGAAAACCAATTATTCTCTTTCCAGCACTGGCAGTCTTGTCCAAACTGCATCATCTATTATCTGATCAAGCACATATCGTCCTGTTTTCTGTCATTGAGACCCTGATTAAAAAGTGAAACTGCTTAAGCTCCACGGCTCCACGCCCTGCTGGATTATGAATGATTTGTTCTCTGGCTGACGCTGTGCCACTGGGGACTAATCCTCAGAAATTAATCGAAAGTGTTCAAAAGGAAGCAAATTATTAGTTTAAACTAAGAATCTTGAACTCATGGTCATAACTATGAGTTATATTGTTAATGATGTTTAAAATGACATAGGTCTCCTATTAACATTAACGTGGAGTTGCAGGATAATGAACATAGAGTTCCTGATGTAGGCTGTTGGGGTCAAAGCCCTTGTCACATAATTGTGTAGATAATCAACATAACAACAGGTGCCCTTTCATTTTGTACACCTTTAAATAAAACACTTGTCCATTTTTCCTTCCTTTGGTTCTCCAATATTACTCTGATATTTGAACAATTATTCTAGGGTTGAGGACAAATGCTTTAAATTCCTAAGAAAGAGAAAAAAGGGGTTAAGCAAAGACTACCTAGGCTTAGGCAGCAAATAATAGATCCCTTTCTTCTAATGCTCTTAGTAGTTTCTATCAACTGTTTTAAAATGCACTCTGCAGGTTCCCACATCCCCTCCTTTTTCTTGCCTCTATCTTTTAGAGAAGTGTAAATCATATGAAAATCATCTTCTTAGGCCCTGGCTGGGTAGCTCACTTGATTAGAGACTCATCCTGATATATCAAGGTGGTGGGTTTGATCCCGGTCAGAGCAAATACAAAAATCTACCCATAAATGCATAAATAAGTGGAATGACAATTCGATGTTTCCCTTCCTCTCTCTCTCAAATCAATAGCTAAAAAATTACCTTCTTGACAGTTTAAAATTAAATCATCTGTGATATTGAGTCTGATGATTTCGTGTGTTGTAGTTTTTGAAAACTTCTGCCACAATTAATTGACTGTGTAGATTTTTAAATAACTTCTGAAGGTAAATTTGACAACAATGTTTTTTATAGAAAATTGTCTCTTTTAAGCTTTAAAATTTATAAGCATAGAGTTTGCCAACTATCATTTTATGTGTCAAATTTTCTCTTATCTAGTTATAGCTCCTTGAGAACCTTGTTTATTTGTGCTTTATTTTTCTTGATTAAGTTTGCCAAATATCTAAAATATTTTATTTTTATATTCCTAAAGATCCACCTTTTGGATTGATCAGGTCCATTATTTTTCTGTCTTCTAATTCAGTAATGTTTTTCCATATTCCTTCTTTTAGTTAATGTTGTTTCATTGAACCTATAGAATTGGTTAAACTGTTTATTTCAATGCTTGTTTGGTAATGTAATTGCATTCATTTCCCACTGAGGACAGCTTTCTTAGGTTTTGATATGGTGGATTTTATTACTATTTTCTATTTTGCAGTTTTAGTTTTGATTTTGAATTAAAACTATGGGATGTTTAAGAAAATATTTTCATAACCCAGTGGTTACTTGTTAAGATTTAATTTTATTTTATTATGAGTTTCTCTAAATATAGTTCTCTAGAAGTATATCAAATACATTAACATATTAATTTTTATAAAGAAAGATTTATTTTATATATCTAGCATTAATCTTGTGATACTGGAAAGAATACCTATACCATGTTTAAAGCAATACCCAAACTTAACATGCAGAGCTGAAGCTTTTTGCAATAGGCAATTAAGCATAAAAGTTACCGAATGGTATGTAAATAAATATATACATACTGATTTCTGCAGGCAGTTTCATGTGGAAGTAAAACAAAAAGAAATTAGGAAATTCATGAAGAAATATTTTCTTGACATTTAACTATCACAAAATGATACTTTTTGCAACAGGTACTAGTTACAAAGGTATTCCATTTTAATTCAAACCAGTGTTATCAAATAGAAGCACACAAAAACCTGTCATTTAGAGGCCTATGTTCATATTAAAAGATACTTTACTATAATGTTCTAAAAAATATAGAACAGACCTGCTTAATTAATTTTACACATCATTAACTATCTCCATAGAAGACAGGACCAAATAAAGTAGAGATAAATATTATGAAAAGGCCACTATCAGCAAAGAATCAATCTGAAACTGAATAAAATGACATTTTAAATTATACAATAAGTGAAATAGTGACATTTACTTTAAAATGTACGTTCATTCCTTTCTGGGGGCGGCAGGCAATATGATTTGCCATGCATCTGAAACAATTATTCAGATGGATTCTTCGATCTATAGGGATAAGCTATCTCTGGCCTTATGTAAGAATAAATTAAGGAAACCAGTGCATCTTGTTTTTTTCTTTTTTGAAGAAATGGCTAGGAATAAATCTTTCTTCCTAGGTCCGACGTGCATGCTATGTTTATTTGCACTCTGCCCTGCTCATGAAGGAGTCATGCTAGTAGAATCTGTTATTTCACAGAATCACTGGGATTTGATTTGAGGCTGTGGTGCTGAAAAATCAGGCTTCATCCCCCAACCAGTATCTGAATTATATAGCGTATGAAGTCAATAACAGGGCTTTTGTTGGACTCTACAAATATACTGATAATGAAAATGTTGGTACAGGAAGAAAATGTTGCTACTACTCTCTTGAGAGTAACAGGTCCAAAAAGAATCAAGTATCTTTTTTGGTGAAATCACATACTGAGATAACATCACTTTACCAAACAGAAAAAAATATGTAAAAACCCTAACTTTATTGACTATACTTAATGATTTAAATTATCATTATATTAACTTCTCCTATATTTCTCAGTAAGTTCTTATTAACTAAATATAATTTGGTGCAATGTACAAAAAAGGTGAAGAAATATTCTGGGTAAACTAAATAAATGCTTTAATTTTCTGAAAATATTAAACAACTAAAATCTAAATAATAAAATATCAATATTTTTAATGTTAATGATTTCAAGTTGATACCATTTTAATATCATGTTCTAATTGTAATGCTCCTTGACCTCTATGTTCCACAGAACTTCACCAGCTTTGAGCTTATAGTTTCCCCAGTAGAAATATATTTTCAATTACAGTGGAGGATTAGAGTATTTGGCATTGCTATACCAAATGTTAGGCAGACTTTGAGAATTTCTAATTTCCTCTCGATTGGACACAGTATGGAGGGAAAAAACCATGGTGCAAAGCTGGGAGACTTGGGTTCCAGTTCCAGGGCTGCAGAAACACTCAATTCCTGAGCCTTGTCTATAAACCAAGGAAGACAGACTGCATACATCACTATGAGGGTCTCTTCCCGCTCTAACGGTATGAGGCTGGGTATGTTTTTAGTGTGAATAAATAAATGACATAATCATAATGAAAAAGGGGATCATACTGTTTTTTGAAGGATCTTTCACCAGAGCATTTGTTTTGGCTACGCTGTCTGCTAGTTGATCATAATTTTTCTTCAGGCCATCGAGGTTCTGGTGGAGATCTTTAATCTGTGCCAGTACATTTTTTGCTGTGTCATTTGCTTGTCTTGCTTTGTCCTTAACTGCTTGCAGTTTACCAGCTGTGTCTGTCAGCAGAAGGTATGAGAAACAAAACCAAGGGTCTGGAGTTAGTGGCTTAAACCATGTTTGTCAAAGCAAGGCCACAGCCGGCTGACCTTGGGAACACACGCACGAAGGGAAAGGCTGAACTTTGTCTCATTCAGTTGTAACAAATAAAGTAAAACTTCAGCTACATCAAATTTTCTCAGATATCTTTGCTATGAATAGCTGATTAGTTCTTAAGAGAGCAAAGTAATATATTCTAATGTTCATTGTAAAAGGGTATACTGTGATTTGCTGTCATACATATTAAAGAGAGAGATGTATCCACGTGAGTCTCATAGCTTCATAAAAAGTAGGTTTAAGACTTAATCTGCCCACCCATGTTGGGGGCGGGTAGAACTGATGCACTTTAGTTTACGGGTAGAGACAGATAACATACTTTTCCAGGCATGTCAGACTACGTGTTCATGTATTTACATTTGTTTACAGCCCTGGAAATTTACTACATACTTTCTTACTACTGAAGAGGTGACGTGAAAATCTAGAAAGTTATTTGGATTTTTCACATTAAAAAGAAGTAAAAATAATTAAGATTTTATTATTTTCTGCATTATGTAAACATATGCATTTGTTTTCTTGATCACATTTGTATAAGAGACTATATTGCAGACATAGATGCTTACTAGTATATGAGGATTACTGGTTAAGACCACAAGCTCTGAAGTTAGGCTGTGGGGTGCAAATCTTGTATGTGTCACTTTTAACAATGACCTTCAATATCCTATGCTTCAGCTTGTCGTCTGTAAAGTGGGAGTAATAGTACCATTCACTTTATAGGATTAGTATGAGGAGTACATACACTTGAGCACACTGAATAAGCACTCGATAAATGTTAGTAACCCTTGTTATTATGTCACACTATGAAAAATATGCATACAGTAACCTAAAGAATAGTGTTTGCGGTATACCAAGCAATCACTTCAAGTACTTGTAATAGGTAGGAAGATATTGCAGATATGGTTCAGTTGTTAATGGTTTTGAAAGCTAAAACATTTAAGGAATTGACCTTTGCTGAATTACATGTTGAGGCAGTTGGCTCTCACCTATTAATGCAAATACAGTAACAACCTGTGATTTTGTGGTAGTACATCAACATTTCAGAGAACAGGAGCTGTATGATTTTATACTTTTCTACTAAAATAAGACTTCCTGGGCTGAAACATGAAACAAAAATACAGTAATAAGATGGCTGTATTTTCCTTTTGCTAATATAGCCCTGTGGATGTTGGCTAAGGTGACAAATGTTAAGGAACATCGCAGTGTAAAGAATTGTTTAGTTTCTTATTATCACAAAGAAGAATTAATAAGAAAATAAGTGTCTAATATCCCAACAACAGTACAAGTGTAATGTTAGAAAAAGTGCTAGAAAACAAAACATTCTTTAAAAGTTCAGCACAACTGACGTGATTTGCAATGTCCTGAAAGCTCACCATTTGGAATTGCTGATACCTTCCCCACAGTGTCATTCAGGGCTCCCAGGAGACGCTCGTTTCTAACATCAGCATCTTCTAATCTGGTTTTAAAGCCATTTAAGTGGTCATCATTTACTGTGAACAGAAAACAAAACAAACAACAAAAGATAAGACAATTTTAATGATCTCTGAGCTTATACCTGGATATACAATTTCAGGTTATTGTAATGCAAAGTTTCCAGAAAGCAAGACAATTGATTTAATTCATTTGAATTTATTTACTTTATTGGCATCTATCCATAAGTATAAGCATTTCAGAACATAACATAAAATATGTGTGTGTATGGCCATTTGACACTTCAACATGTTCAACAATTGTCTTCTTGGAATCTGATTTGATTTGATTATTTTCTATGGAGGAAAAACTTCAAAAGAATCGGTCTTTTCCTGCATTTGTAATGATGTCCTTCTGTCATCACGCCCACTGTCACGTCTAAAAAAAATTATCGCCCAAATGGAACATTGGATTAGCTTTAAAAAATCTCAAATCAATAGGATTGTTATGTAGAGTCTCCCGATTTCAGTCAACATCACTTACTAGTACTTGTTTGAAACAAAAATAAGTCAAAGGAATGGAAAAACAATTTCTTGCATATTTCTGTTGAACTGTCTTACTTTTTAATAGAGAAAACTATATTGTACAAATCGCCTTCAAATAAGCTTTATGTAAGTTTATTTCTTGCTATTTTAGCATGCTTTCCTTATAATTGAAAATGTCATTTACTAGATGTAATATTATAAATGTAAAATTTCCAGTTTCTTTCCATTAGGTCTTAACATCATTCGAACTTTAGGTTAGTTTGTATTATAACACTAACCAAGCAGTTCAGTGTCTGAGGGTAACAATATGAAGAATAAAAGTTATGAAATGTTTTAGGGGAAAGAAAATAAAGATCTAATTTGCTGATAAAAGAATGTTCATTTGAACACTTTAACTTAGATATGTATCAAACTCCAAATGTATATGAATATTGATTCTGTCTTCTCTTTCTTACATTGTTTATTAGTGAACAGTGGAACTGAATAAATGAAAGATATAAAAGTGAGCACGTGTGCTGTGTGGCCATCGTATTCAAAATGACTGAGCAAGTAGAGTAACAAATCTGCATCAAATTTTGCGTTAAGTTTGAATATCCCTCTGTAGAAACTATTCGGATGATTCAGAAGGCCACAGCTATTGGCAACCAATGATTGGCAGCTTCATCACAACAACGTGCCCGCTCATGCATCACATGCATCATACTGAGTTGTTTTGCGAAACATCAGATCACTCAAGTGACTCAGCCCCGCTACTGACCAGATTTGGCACTTGTGGTTTCTGGCTTTTTCCCAAAACTAAAATCACCTTTGAAAGGGAAGAGATTTCTGATCATTGATGGGATTCAGGTAAATATGACGGAACAGCTGACGGGGATTGGGAGAACTGTGTGAGGTCCCAAGGTGCCTACTTTAAAGGGGACTATGGTATCATTATCCCATGTACAGTGTTCCTTGTATCTTGTATCTTCTTTAACAAATATCTCTATTTTTCATATTACATGGCTGGATACTGTCTGGACAGACCTCCTGTGGTGAAACTGGAGTGACTGAGTGAGGGTTAACACTGCCTACATGCAAAATGGGAGGTAAATGTGCAAATTGTGCAACGTGTTTCACATTTCAAAAGATAATGAGCAAAATATAGAAGCCACAGTTCACAATAAAATAGAAATAAACACAGACTTAAAATAAAGCAACTAACATTTCCATGACTAAAGAATTGTAAAGCCAAGGAACAGTGCGATAACATTTTTCATCTATCAGACTGGGAAAAGTTTAATGTTTGATGATACCAAGTGTTCAGAGTTGGGTAGAAGTGCAAATTGTTGTCATTTTTTGGAAGAGCAATTTAAGAAGTTTATTAACATTTTAAATAGACATATACTTGACTCAGCATTTCTACTGACAGAAATTTACCCTACAAATATACTTGTAAAAGTACATCTATATATATCTCCCAGGATATTCATATGATATTTATTTATAATAGCAAATAAGCTTACTATTGGGGGATGTTTTATATCAATATGACATATCCATGCAGTGGTA
>PVKM010003407.1:0-57915 GCA_004027735.1 Carollia perspicillata
AGTTAGCCTAGATTCACAGCTCGTCTTCTGGGAATCTCCAGATCCAGCACAGGTAGCATCCATCTCAGATTGCTTGATATCTCAGGCAGGGTGGCCCTAGGCAAAACACGGGGCTTACCTTGGCCTGTACCACCTGGGAAACCACAGAGCCTGCACATGCAGTGGATAGCTACAGACCATGATGGAACACCACCACCTTGCCTCCACAGAGCCTATCCTCCACGGAGGTTAGAGGTTGGTGATCAGTGGTCACAGCCAGTTCTTGCAGCTGATTGGCCTGAGTAAACACCTCCTATTGATCTGCCAATAGCAGTCAAGACTCAACTACAAGATGAGGGTGTATTTAGCACATACGAAGGGTGCACCTCGGGTTCACAGCTTTGGTGGTAGGGAAGGCTGTGCCACTAGATCCTAAGGACACCTACTACATTAGGCTGTGGTACCAAGGCAGGTAGTCATAGCAGCTCTGCCTCATACATAGAAACAAACACATGGAGGCTGCCAAAATGAGGAGGCAAAGAAACACGGCGCAAAGGAAAGAACAGATCAAAACTCCAGAAAAAGAGCTAAATGAAATGGAGATAAGCAATCTGTCTTTCAAAACACTGGTTATAAGGGTGCTCAAGGAACTTTGTGAGGATCTCAACAGCATAAAAATGATCCAGTCAGAAATGATGGATTTGCTAATTGAAGTAAGGATGACAGACTTCTTTCCAGAAGGAATACATATACAAAATTGGTTGTGCAATGTTTTAAAGGTATTTAAAGAACCCCCCGCCCCCAGACCTGTCAGCCTGAAATTTTATGCCCAGTGAAACTATCTTTCAAAAATCAAAACATAATAACTCTCCAACACATAGAAGCTGAAAGCTTTTTTTGCCAGTAGAAGAAATGTTAGAGGAAGTCATACAGGTAACAAGGAAAATGAAGCCAGAGGGAAATATGGATCTACACAAAGGAATGAAAAGATGTGGAAATTATAGAGAAGATTTTTTCATATATATGTACATATACTTATATCAAGATAAGATTATTTAAGCCAAAAGAATAACAATGTGTTGTGGGGTTTATAAGATATCTGTAAATAAAACATGATGGCAACAGCCTAAAACCAGGTGGAGAAAAATTGAAGTGTACTAATGTCAAATTGTTATACTTGAAATGTTTTAATATTACTTGAAGGTAGGCTGGGATAAATTAAAGGTATATATTTTAAGCCCTAAAGCAACCACTAAAATAACTGAAGTTTTACTAGTAAGCCAGTGAAGAGATAAAGTGGAATTATTAAAAAAAATAGTTGAAAAGAAGGAAAGGGAACAAAGAACAGATGAGACAAATAGAAGTAAGTGTATATCAAGGTGATAGACTTAAACCTAGCCACGTTTGTGATCACTTTAAATGTAAATGTGTAAGCACTCCAATTAAAAGGCAGAGATTATTAGATTGGATAAAAAAGTAATATCCAATGATTTGCTGTCTACAACAAACTCACTTTAAATATAAAGGCACAATTAGATTAAATGTAAAAGGATGGAAAAAGATATATACCATGTGAGTAAAAATGAAAGATGAAACAACTATATTAATATCAAAGTAGATTTTAGAACATAAAGTATCTCAGAGTAAAGATCACTTCATTATAAGAGAGTTAATCAAATGCACACTTATTAACATTTATGCATGTAATAACAGCTACAAAAATTAGTGAAGCAAAGGACTGCAAGGAGAAATAGTCACAACCATAGGTAAAGATTTCAGTACCTCTCTCAATAATAGAATAGGTAGATAGAAAATCAGTAAGGGTAGAGAAGACTTGAACAGTACTGTCAACCAACTGATCTCGTTGACATTTCTAGAACACTCTACTAAATAAACAGAGATTGACATTTTTAGAACACTCATCCATTCACAGCAGAGTACATTCATTTCAAGTGCATGTGAAACATTTGCAAGGATAGACCATATTCTGCATCCTAAAATAGTCTCAATGTATTTAAAAGAATCTATGTCATATAAAGTATGTTCTCTGACTACTTTAAATTAAATTGGAAGTTGTTAACAAAGATACAAAAGATTCTCTGTATTTGGAAACTAAATAACAAACTTCTAAATAGCACATGGACCATAGAAGAAATCAAAGGGAAATTAGAAAGTATGTTGAGAAAATAAAAGTAAGTGTGCTGAATGGAATGAAATGGCATAACAGCAGAATCTGTGGGATGCTGCTAAAGCCGTATTAAGGGGACAAGTATAGCACTAAAAATCTATATTAAAAACAAAGGTCTTAAATCAATGGCCTCACCTTGTGAAACAAACAACAAAAAAATAGACGAGCAATTTAAATTCAAAGTAAGTAGAAGAAAAATAACAAAGATCAAAGTGAAAATAAAATAGAAAACTAATATTGAAGGAAAAACCAAAGGGAAAATAAGTCGGTCCTTTGAGAAGATCAATAAAATCCATAAATCTCTACTCTCCTAATTAGGAGCAAAAGAGAGAAGAAATAGATTACCAATATCAGAAATAAGAGATTCAGAAGTTGTTAAAACATTTTAAGGGAAAATTATAAACCACTTTATCAATCTCCAAAACTTGGATGCAATGGACAGGTTCTTACCAAAGCTCACTCAAGTGCGGTGTTGGTGATGTAGTGGTGAGCATAGCTGCCTTCCAAAGCTCACTCAAGAATGAGATAATCTAAATACCTCTATGTATATTGAAGTTGAATTTGTAGTTAATGATATGTATTACATATATATAGTATAGCAATGTTGAAATGGAAATTGTAGGTTAAACCTTTTCACAAAGAAAACTCCAGGCCAAGATGCTTCATTGGTAAATTCTGCAAAACATTTAAGAATAAATAATACCAATTCTATATGAATTTGTCCAGAAAACTGAAGAGGAGGTAATATTTCCCACCTCATCTTTTACTGTAATATTAAAACCTGACAAAGACAGTAAGTACAAGAAAACTACACACCAATGTCTCTCATGAATATAGATAAAAATTCCAAACCTACTATAGCAAATTGAATTCAATAATATTGTAAAAGATAATACACCATGACCAAGTGGGGTTGATTGGTGGTAATGCAAGATTGGTTTAATATTAGAAAAGCAGTCAATTTGTCACATTAATAAGCTACAATGAAAAACAACTATAATCATCTTTATTCATGCTGAGTCAAGCAGGTGATAAAAGTGAACTTTTGTTCCTGATAGTTTTTATCAGCAAACTATGAAGAGAAGAAAATGTTCTCAACCTAGTAAAAGACAATAAGACAAACCTATGCTGAACATCCAAACTTGATCATGGTTAAAATTTTCTTTACAATAAATTTAAAAAAATGTATGTACATCTAAGACAAATCTATGGCTAGCATCCAAACTTTTGTGTATGATAGAAATTTCTGTTACAATAAGTTTTTAGAAAATATATGTGTAAATAAAAGTAATAGGATTAGTGAGAACAGTTTTATACATATAGATATTTGACTGGTCAAGGAATCATTAGAACTAGAATGAGCCTTCAAGATGATACTAATTCAAAGTATTTATTTTTCATAGGTCAGTATGGAAATCCTTTAACTAAATACATTAGACATTATGAAGGATTATCTTATGATGTGGATTCATTACACCAAAAACACCAGCGTGCCAAAAGAGCAGTTTCACACGAGGACCAGTTTTTACGCCTAGATTTTCATGCCCATGGAAGGTGAGTAAATTTATTGCCGACTGAGTTGGAAGTTCCCTTGTATTCAATCTAATTTAAAAGAATTTTTTGCTCTTAATTTACCTTCTCTAATCAAAAGGTCTCATTTGGAAATTCAGCCTACACTGGAATTTGGTATAAACTTGAAAAAAATGTTTTCTTTGAAAATGGATTGTCCTTTTCATATTCTTAAGGAAACAGTCATTTAAATATTTTTAAATTTATGAATTAGATTCTGTATTGTGTTATTAGAGGATATGACTTTAAAGAAGATTTTATGTTTATAGTTTTCTACTACTTATTATGTGTTTTATGGTCAATATATCTGTCTTCTCGTACAAATAGTGAAGATAGCTGGTTCTGTGCTGTTGAATAAGTCATTTAATATCTCATGAACTCAATTTTATCAGCTCTAAAATGACAACTCGTAGATAGATTGCCTCCTGTACCACTCAATTCTCAGAATTGTTAAGGGATAAAGAAGAGGGAGGCAAGGGGGAGAGGAAGAAAATCACAGTTATTTAGTGCTTGTTGTGTTCCAGGTACATAGATACTTTATATGCATTTTCTTATTTAATTTTCTCAACATCCAAACAAAGTAAATAACTTTATAGTGGAGGAAACTAAAGCTCAAATAAGTTAATGTCTTTAAAATTACACAGCACAGATTTGGCCCATTTCCAACTCAAAGCCGGATATTTTTTTCTTTCTGTCTGTTACGGGTACTTAGATTCAAAATCTTTGAGTATTCTTTGTCAGACTCTTTTACTTGGGTGTTGTAAGTAGTAAATCTATTCCTTTTGTACTTTTTTTACTGTTATCAATTTATTTATTATTAACTTCCTAATAAGTCTCCCCGCTTTTACTCCATTTACCATTAAATCTATCCTATGTACTGCTGTAAGATAACTCTTCTTTAAATGCTTCCATTTTCATGCCAGCTTATTTGTCTGAAGTTTTCAATTCACAATTGCTAGCCAGGTTTCTTAACTTGGCTTTCAAGATCCTCTGTAAATTAATTCTGGTCTATTGTTTTAAACTTACTCTACTTCCCAACATTTTCTGTTTTACTTAGAATGATCCTCTGATTGCTGATTAAACCATGTACAGTTTGTTCCCTGTGTCATTTATCTTAAAATAATTTTCATCATCTTTTTAAAAAAAGTTTATTTGGGTAGAAGAGGCAGGGAGGGGAGAGAGAGAGAAACAGACAGACAGACATTGATTTGTTATTCCACTGATTTATGCATTCATTGGTTGCTTCTTGTATGTGGTCTGACAGGAGCTTGAACCCACAACCTTGGTGTATTGGGACAATGCTCTAACCAACTGAGCTACCCAGTCAGGGCCAATTATCATCATCATTTCTTTTTTAAGATTTCATTTATTTACTTTTTAGAGAGAGCTGAAAGGAGGGAGAGAGAGGAGAGAAACATCAATGTGTAAGAGATTACATTGATTGGTTGCCTCTCACACACCCCAAACTGGAGAGCCTGGCCCACAGCCCAGGCCTGTGCCTTGACTGGGAATCCAACCTGTGACATTTTGGTTCACAGGCCTGCGCTCAATCCACTCAGCCACACCAGCCAGGCTCAATTATCATCATCTTTTAATGTACAATTCAAGTTCTACTTTTTTTGAAGCTTTGCCTATACCTTTAAATTACTTACAACTGGCATTATATTAGTTCTCTCTTCCTTTTCATGCATGTATTTCTTGTTGATTTTTCTATAACTAACTTTTTACCTCTCCCAGGCAGATAATCTGGCAACTATTTAATGTGTCCATTATTTACAGTTATAGTACAAATGCTTAAATATTTTAATGAATGAAAAATCGGACAAGAAGAAATAACATGAAACAAAGTATTCTGTACATGGAAATACATGAATTACTGAAATTATTTTCCATAATACAAAATAATGGTCATTGTAGAAAAAGTTACGTGCTATATAAGTCTGCTACGTTGATTTGAAGGAGAGAAACAGATTCTATTCAGGGTCTGTTTGTTTTCTTGATAAAAATTTTAGTGGCAGCATTGCATGTAAAATTTTTAAAAGATTTTATTTTTATATTTTTAGAGAGCGGGGAAGGGAGGGAGAGAGAGAAAGAGAGAAATATCAGCGTGTGGTTGCCTCTCATGTGCCCCCAACTGGGGACCTGGCCTGCAGCCCAGGTATGTTCCCTGATTGGGAATTGAACTGGCCATCCTTTGGTTTGCAGGCTTGCAGGCTTGCACTCAATCCACTGAGCCACACCAGCCAGGGCTCATGTAAATTTTTATGGCCCTTAACTTCTGATATTTTGAAAAAATTTTTATTTATTTATTCTTAGAGAGAGGGGAAGGGAGGGAGAAAGGGAGGGAGAGATATATTGATGTGAGAGAGAAATATCAGTCAGTTGCCTGTCGCATGTGCCTCAACCAGGGACCGATCTCAAGCATGTTCTGTGACCAGGAATTGAACCAGTGACTTTTCGCTTTGCTGGACGATGCTCCAGCTAGCTGAGCCAATCATCAGGGCAACTTCTGATATTTTAAAATTATCCATTCTTTATTCATGCCATGAAGTAATTTACAAGCATTAAATCTCCCTAAGGTTTTAGTGCCCACCTCAAAATAAATTTAATACTTTATTCCAAATACGGTGTGACTGACAAAAGGAAAAGTTGAGATTCTAGATACCTTTGGTTTGGATACCACATGCCTGTTACATCATTAGATTTGTATTAGATCTGTGTGCATGCGTGTGTGTGTGTGTGTGTGTGTGTAAGAGAGAGAGCACACACGCCAGTATTCTCATGATATTTAGTCATCCAAAAATTGACTGCTAGTTAAAATTTACTAGTTTAAGCTGTTGGTGATAGAAAAATAAATCAAACATAGATTTAATTGGGACAGCAGGCAATAATGCTTATGTCATTGTGTAGGAGGAAAATGTGATATGGTGCTGTATAGATAACATGCTATAGATAGTCAAAGATGAGAGAACTGGTTTTTGGCTGAGGCAGAGGACCTGGAATTCAGGAAATCTCAAGCTCTGTAGTAAGTAGTCATCTTAGGTAGTTTGATCAGAAATTTAGTTAACACACATTTTCTAGAATAGATCCAAATTCAGGTGTTTTATTTTGTGGTCTCAATTAAAATGTACAACTCGTGTTCATTGGGAGAAGTGGGTATATGTATGTTAACAAAGTTATAATAAAATTGATAAATACTGTAATTGCCATACTTACTGTTAAGTGAGGCTAGAGGAAGGCGCAGTGCTCTCAGGGCATATCATTCAGGCATCCTACTTATCCAGGCATCCAGGTGAAGCAGTTTCTGAAATTGAGAAAACTGGTTCTTATTTCTCTCAGCCAAGCAAAGGTATGTTTTTTCTCTAGCATTTATTATCGAGCATGTGTCCCAGGTAATTTGTAAAAGGCATACATATTTCCTTTGATGGGTCTTGTCTGGAGTTGGGTTATTCTGGAAGTGTCTTGGGCTTTATATTTGTCTATAATGAATGGGATAGCAGAAACCTAGGGCACTGTTAACTCTGATGACAAACCAGAGCACTTTAAGAATCAGAGGTTAAGTCCAGGGAGCACAGATGGATGCCAGCTCATAAAGAGCAAGACAATAGATTTGAATTGTGTAAAATGCTATTGTTATGGATGTGGAAAAACAAAATTTTGAAAAATACTGACTTGGTACTTAAATTATTTCCATCAAAATTTGAGCAAGTTTTAGCAAAATTTCCTAAAGGAAAATGCTATTTATTTAGCACCTAATTTATGTCCAGTATAGTACGTATTAACATATTAGTTTAAGTATATTTCACACTGCTTTTTGTCTCAGCTGTGATTCTCTAGGATGTGATATTTTTTTATTCTTCATCGCTCTTCACATAGAAATTAAAAGCCTAGAAATATTCTTTTTAAAAAATCTGGAGGGACACTAGCTATTTATTTTTAATTTTATTTTTTTAAACAAGCCAATTTCTAGTCATTTTATTTATTTATTTATGTATTTATAAATATCAATGTATGGTTGCCTCTTGTGCGTCCCCTGCTGGGAACTGGCCTGCAACCCAGGCATGTGCCCTGACCGGGAATCAAGCTTCGATCCTTTGGTTTTCAGGCCCACGCTCAATCCACTGAGCTATACCAGCCGGGGTGGGACACTAGCTGTTTAAATTACATACTGAGTCATAAGAAAAAACAAGAGCTGAATTGTGCTCATGTTATTTTTGTATTAAAGAACCTAAATTAAGAGCTGATGACTGCTCTGAGTTTAGCTTCTTAAATATGATTTTAACATGAAAATATTTTTATTTTACGTGTTTTTAATCATTAGCCTAGTGGCTTTATGTGGAAGAGATTGAATGAATTTTAAGAAAAACTTCAACCAAGCTTCCTCCTTCTTATTTTGAAAAGGAAATAGAAGAGTTTTTCTGACTCTTTTTAATTCTTTAGGTGCATTGTTTTCTCTAAAAGTTGCTATTCAACAGGCTGTGTCTGATAGAATATGTAATGTCAGAGTTTCTAGAGTTGGTGACTTAGACAGTAAATGTCAGAAATTAGGTGTATGTCTAGTAGAAAAGCCCAGCCATCATTGTCCTCAAGTGTAAGTTATATTTCATACTGAAATGTTGCATAAGCAGTTGGTTCTTTAGTAAGGTATGCACTTTTTAATTAGGATTCATAGTCTGCCTTGTTTTTTCAGTTCTCCAAGTGATTAAGCTCCATGTAAATTATAGTGCTATTTCTTAAAAGTGTAGGAAGGATTTTATATGACTGAAGGTTATTTAAATGTTTTTCCTATTTCATTGTACCTGAAAATTCTTTATATAATTGTGTAGAATGGATATGTTTAGATGATTAGTTTTTTAATATTCTTGTTTGGATTGTTCTATTGAGCATCAGTGAAATCTTGTATAATAGTGTGATATTTTTAAACGAATAAATATGTTTAAAAATTCTTTCGTGTCCTGACCAGGTGACTCAGTTTTGGAGTGTTGTCTGTACACAAATAGGTTGTGGATTCAGTTCTGGACCTAGGTTGTGGCTTTGATCCCTGGGTGGGGCGTGTACAGGAGGCAATTGATGGATGTTTCTCTTTCACAATGATGTTTGTCTCTCTCTTTTTCTCCTTTCTTCTCCCTCTAAAATCAATAAACGTATTCTAGGGTCAGGATGAAAAAACAATAAAATTTTTTTGGTAATCATATGTACAGTTCCTTTTTGAAATAACTTCTAAATATTGATTTCTTACTTGATTGTACCGTAACCTCTTTTTTAAAAACTATATTTTATTGATTATGCTATTACAGTTGTCCCAGTTTTTTCCCCATTTGCCTCCTCCACCCAAACCCCCTCACTCCTCAGACAATTCCCATCTCGTCATCCATGTCCATGGGTCATGCATATATGTTCTTTGGCTACTCCATTTGCTGTGCGTACTTTACATCCTCACGACTATCCTGTAACCATTAATTTGTACTACTTATCCCTTCACCTTCTTAGCCCCACACCCCTACCACCTCCCAAATGGCAACCATCAAAAATGTTCTCTGCATTTATGAGTCTGTTTCTGTTCTGCTTTTTTGTTTATTTTATTTTTTAGATTTGATAGTTGATTAGATAGGTGTTGCCATTTTATTGTTCATATTTCTGATCTTCTTCTTAAAGAAGACCCTTTAACATTTCATATATGCTGGTTTGGTGGTGGTTTGCTCTTTTAGTTTTTTCTTGTCTGCAAGCTCTTTATCTGTTTCCATTCTTAATGATAGCTTTGCTGGGTAGAGTAATAATATTGGTTGTAAGTCCTTGCTTTTCATCACTTTGAATATTCCTTGCTACTCCCTTCAAACCTGCAAAGTATTTTTTTGAGAAATCACCTGATAGTCATAAGAGACTCCTTAGGGAGCTCCCTAAGGTAACTGAGTGTTTTTTTCTTGCTGCTTTTAAGATTCTCTCTTTGTTTTTATCTTTTTGCAATAACTTTGCATTTTAATTATAATGTGTCTTATGGTGGACCTCTTTGAATTCATCTTGATAGGGAGTCTCTGAACTTCCTGATCTTGCATGTCTATTACCTTCACCAAGTTAAGGAAGTCTTCTTTCATTATTTTTTGAAGTAGATTTCCATTTTCTTGCTCTCTCTTTTCTCCTTTTGGCACCTCCCTGATACTGATGTTGGTATGCTTGAAGTTGTCCCAAAGGCTCCTTACACTGTCTTTATTTTTTTTGGATTCTTTTTTTTTCTTGCTGTTCTGTTTTTTTTTTTGTTGTTGTTGTTGTCGTTGTTTGTTTTGCTTTGTTTTGTTCTGCTTCCTTGTATTGTAAATCACTGATTTGATTCTTGATGTCATCCATTCTCCTGTTGGTTTTCTGTAAATTGTTTTTTATTTCAGTTAGTGTATCCTTCATTACTAACTGTTTTTTTACTCATGGCTCCCATGTCCTTTTTTATGGTGTTGAAGTTCTCTCTGAGTTCATCTGTTCCTGAGTTCATGGAGCATCCTTACAATCAGTATTTTGAATTCTGCATCTGGTAGCTTGCTTGTCTCCGTTTTGTTCAGTTCTTTCTTTGGAGTTCTGTTCTTTCATTTGGGACCTGTTCCTTTGTTTCCTCATTTTAGCAGCCTCCCTGTGTTTGTTTTTATGTAGTAGGTAGAGCTGTTACATCTCCCAAGCTTGGTAGAGTTGCATAATGTAGTAGGTGTCCTGTAGGGCCCAGGGGCACAGCCTCCCCTATTACCCAAACTGGGTACTTGAGGTGCGCCCACTGTATGGGCTGTGAACAACCTCCTGTCGTAGTGAGCCTTGATTGTTATTGGCACTTCCAAGGTCATCCATGCTTGTGTTTTGTCATGGGTCACACAGCATAAGCTACGAAACAGTCTGTAGATGGCTGCTACTTGTGCTGGGCTTGGGAAGTACTCAGGTGAAGCCAAGCTGAGAACCAAGGCTGACTGCTGATAGTGTGGACCTCAGGCAACTTAGCGAGAGGAATGGGGCTTGCCGCATCAGATACTGCTTGCTTGAGAGAATTGAGGAAAATCTGAAGCATGGACCAATTCATATGGACATGCCACTGGAAACAGCTTGGGTTGGCCTAAAAGTTGGGTGGGGCGGGGTCTCAGGGAATCACCAAGATGGAGCATACAGTGTGTGCCAGGTTGGTGGATTCTCTGATGGGGAGCCTGCCTGCCAGCTCCGTGGGTGGCTCTGTGCTGTAGGGCTTGGAAAAGGAACAATGGCCTCTGCTAGTACTTCTTTCTAGGAGGGAGCCGCTCCCCAACTGTCACCCTGATGCTGGAGAATTCAGTTCCTCCCATATGCCCCTGGTGCCTTTCAGTCTGCAGCCCCTGTGCTGGAAAGTCTGTGCACGGGCCATTTAAGAGGAACTTCAGACATTTCAGCAGTATCTGTCTTCCAGAGCCTCAATCCCCACTTGTTTTTATAGGTAGAAGTTTTTGAAACTTACCTTTCTGGCACTGGAACCCTGGGCTGGGGGTGGGGGCTGTTGTGGGATTTGGACCCTTCCCTCCTCAGATATCCCTGCCAATTTTTATCTGTCATATGTGGGTGTGGGATCAGCCTGTTCCTTGTCTCTGCCCCTCCTACCAATCACAATGTAGTTTGTTCTCTAGTTCCGTTTTTATAGGACTTCCCTTCAGCTCAATTTCTGATGATTCTGACTGATGGTTATATAGTTTATTGATAATTTTTATGTTGTTGTGAGAGGAGGCGAGCTGTGTTTACCTATGCCACTGTTTTGACCGGAAGTCCTTGTAACTTCTTTATAACTTATTAGAACTTTTCTGTATATCTTTGGGTTGACAAATGTATTTGGTACTTGTATAGAGGGTTAAAAGCCTAGCAGAACAAAAATTGTAGATATGATGGTATGGGACAAATAGTTGTGTTATGCAGCAGTAGTCATCTTTATTTTTTTGTTTTTTTAAAGAAACCCTAGCCCTGGCTGGGTGGGTCATTTGGTTGGAACATCATCCCATGTTCCAAAATAAAAAAATGCGTTGTGGGTTTGATTCCTGGTCAGGGCACGTACCTGGGTTGTAATTTGATCCCTGATGGAGCTGTATGTGGTGGAGTGGGGAGATGATTAGGGAGAAGGGGAGGTCGATTGATGTTTCTGTCTCACATCAGTGTTTCTCTCTCCTCTGTCCTCTCTCTCAAATCAGTGAGTATGTCCTTGGGTGAGGATTGAAAAAATAAACAAACAAACAAGCAGAAAACTGACACTACAAATTCAGTTAAGTAGAATTTTGATCTCTGGATGGAATGAACAAACATATCGTACATTTCCTTTTGTTTAAATTTATTTGAGCTACTAGGGAATGTTTCTGTAGTTTTAACATGGCATAATTTACTAAGTCCAATTTCATGTTTTAATTTGTTTAAACTCTTTATTGTTTTACATATTTATTAAGCATCTAATGTATTACAGGCACTTCGGTAGTCACTAGGAATACAGTATCTGAACAAGACAGGTCCTTGCTCTTGGTGGAGTGTATGGACCTATGAAAAAGACAGGTATGGGATTAGCAGTGAGAACTGTTGATACATTTTAAGAAAGGAATGCTCCAAAGATTGCTGTGACAACGCGGGGGGATGCCGTCTTTTCTGGAGTTTAGGAGAGACTGCACCAAGGAGATGTCATTTAAACTGATGCTGGAAGGATGACTGAAGGAGTTGGTTAGGCAAAGAAGGGGAGGAAGTGTGTTCTAGACACAGGAAACAGCATGTGCAAAGATACTGAGCTGAGAAGTGGCGTGCTCATGGATTGCCTGGTGCTTAAAATGTGAGGGAAAAAGATTTCAAATGAGGCTGTGCAAGTAAGCATGAGCCAGAACTTCGAGAGTTTATGTAAGTCACAGTGACAGGTTTTTACTTAGCCATGGAAGGTTTTTAATGATAAGTAATTTTATGATCTTTAAAACGTTTAGTCTGGCTGTGAATGAAGACTACTACATGCATGACATTATTTAGCAGGCTGTTGCACTGGTCCTCATGGGAAGTGGTAGCCTGGATTAAGGTGGCACTAGAGTTGATGAAAGAGAGTGAATAGCTTTGAAAAATATTTCGAAGGTAGAATTCACTGGACTTAGCTGACATGTAGTGAGGTATCGAGAGAAGGAGTCAAGCGTGACTGTTAACTGGTTCTAGCAACTGAGGGGCTACTGGGACCATTTGCTAAGGTAGGGAATACTGAAATGGCTATAAGTTTGAAAGGAAATTATAAATTAGTTTTGGACATGTTGTATGAAGTTCATGAGGAGGGCTTAGGAGAGAGCACTGCTAAATGCCAATATTTAAGGGTTTAGGTGTAGGAAAGGATGCAAAGACTTAAGAGAGGCAAGAAAAGTAGGAGAAAAGCTGGGAACATGGTATACTAGAAGTCAAGGGAAAAATGTTTGAAGGAGGGGAGTGGTCAGTTGCTGCTTCTTGCTCTTGTTATGGTGAACATTAGTAATATTCTTAGTCCATGTTACTTATCTTTCTTTGAATTTCTCTAGTTCTGTTTGATCTTGCTGGATGTAATTACACAGAGTAGTCCCGATTTGGACACATGTTAGTCTTGTATAGGGAAAGGGTAAAGAAATAACCTTTTTTGTTTGAATTCCTAATGATGTAATAGCCAATATATTTTGGTTAAGAGAGCATATTGGGCTAATGTCTTTGAGAAAATATCTCTACCAATTCTGTGGTGATTGATTATAAGGACCCAGTTATCTTTTGAGTATAGCTTCAGTAATTTTTCCCTAAATGTATGAAGTACAAACTTTTTTGTTTTTGTTTTTGTTCATAGTATAGCTGTTCTGGCCATATATGTGACTCCCAAAATATTTTTTTTATTTTTAAGATTTTATTTCTTTATTTTTAGAGAGCAGAAAGGAGGGAGAAAGAGGGAGAGAAACATCGATGTGTGGTTACCTCCTGAGTGTCCCCAACTGGGGACCTGGCCTGCAACTCAGGCATGTGCCCTGACTGGGAATTGGACCAGTGACCCTTTGGTTCACAGTCTTGCTTAATCCACTGAGCCACACCAGCCAGAGCCAAAAATCTTTTTTTTTTACTCACTTTTAAAATTTCTTAAAGTTAGTTTTTAAAATTTTATTTTTCAATTGCTGTTTACATTCAATATTGTTTTATTTTAGTTCCAAAATCTTTTTATTTTTCAGTTTGACAAATAGTTTACTCTCACCTGTCAAACTGAGTGAGCCTTTCACATAATTTATCTTGAGACTTTAGAGGTCACTTTATCCAACTTAATACTGAATGATGTTTTTGAGACGTGGTCATTCACCTTTACTTGTATGAGTTTAAAGTCTCCAAATAGGTGATTTTATTTAACTGTGATTTCTGTGAACATTTAAGAATATACTTTACTAAAACGATTGCTATTTTATGTAGGTTTTTTGTGTTTTAATAAAATATAAAGTGATAGGATGATAATGGTTTTTTCTCCTAAGTTCCTGTCACTTCTTTATCAACCATAACTAACAATTTATCAGCATTAAATCTAGAGTATAAGTTCCCATCATTCTGTTCTTTTTCTTTTGGAAGTTGAGATTATTGCAGGATAAATCAAAAAGCTATCAAACACTTCCTATAGCAGGACAACAGTACCTCAGTTTCTTTAGAAACTTCATTTTAAGTTGTAGGGGGACTGCGGATAAGAAGTGAATGTAGTACCCACTCATCCACAGGGAAGGAGAGCAGAGAGACTGGAGTAGCCACAATTGGATTGGATGGGTGGAGCTTGGGAGTAGAGCTTGAGAAGGAGGGGTCCTCAGGCCTCCTCGAATGTAGGAAGTAATAGGGGCAAGAAAATATGGATGGGAGTGGAATAATTGAGGAGTGTAAGGAAGAGGTGATAAGTTTTATTTTTAAAAAGGAGAAATTGGGAATGATGAAAATGTATGGCAGAAGGGCAAGTTCTCTTTCCATTTCTTGCTCCCCACCGAAGAGGAATAGGGAATATTGTGGTTTGAAGGGAGATAAGCATAGAGATGTTTTAGAGAGAATTTGCCACATAAAGATTTACCTGCTAGCTGCCCAGGCATATCTTCATTAATTCAACAGAGGTTTTGGAGTCCCTTCTGTGTGCCAGATTCTATTCTTTTATCTTACCTCCTCCCTCCTTCCTCTTCTTTACACCCCTGGAGCCCCAGTGACTTTACTCCAACACACAATGCACGCCTTTAGCACTTGTAGTTCCTCTCTGCCTCAAACCCTTCCCCACGTCCTCTCCACAACTACATGGCTCTTGCTCCTTCGCTGCATTCAAGTCTGTTTAAATGTCTTCTATTCACAGATTCTTTCCGACCACCTTTGTAAAATAGCACCCTTCTTTCCTCCCACCACTCTGTCCTTTTATCCTGCTTTGTTTTTCATCATAGCATTCATCACTATAAGACCATCTTCCTTTCTTCTCCTCTTCCCTCCCTTTTCTGCTCACTAATTATGTATAAGCTACAGTGCATTCTGTGAATTGTGTTGTTCGTGCCTGTATCCCTGTGCTTGACCCAGGAAGTGCTCATTAAACATTCATAGAATGAAGGAATAGCATACAGCCAGATTCATGGTTCTGATTACTTTCTTTGTATGTACATGGCCGGTTTAACTTCTTTGATTGCTTTCTTTTAGATTCCCTTCCATTGCACATTCTTCTTTTAGAAATAATACTATGGACTATGTTTTTTAAGTTAGTTTTTCATTTTTTGTCTTTCACTAGGAAGCTGTCCTGTATTTTGCTATCCTAGAGCTCTCTAAGAAGTGAACTATAGCTTGGTGTGGTGGAAAGATCATTGGTTGGCTAATGAAGACTTTGGTTTAGATTCAAGCTCTGATTTTATTCATGTGATCTTTGTCAGGCCAGCCTTCCCTGAATTGTGAAATTAGAAAATTTAGGTGATCTGTATGATTTTATACATTTAATTTACACTAAATATCTGAGTAATTAAAGTCTCATTCTACTCTTAAATCTCATTGATTCATTGTTTTATAGATAGTAGTTTCGCTTGCTAATTGTTTAGTTACATAGTTACTGAAGGTCAGAAAGTATTTACAGAAACCTGTGTTTCCTCTCCCCAGTGGATAGATCTCCTTATTCTGTAATCATGGATTATACATGTAATCATGTGTTCTGTTATCATGCCCTGTGGCAGATTCTTCCCCTTGGCTCTACTTTATGGGGGAAGACTCACATTGATGATCTGCTTGTCTTCTTACACAGGATAGAGGTACTCATTTTAGCTTCAGTTTTAGTTTCAATTTTATCTTTCTAGGAGACGCTTCAGGATTTTTGTTTATCCATTTTTGCCTGTTTGAGGTGATTTATCTACTTCAGGGTCATTAGTTAAGCCTGGAACTAATGTTTTTCAAACTGTCGATCACTAGAATTTCCGTGGAGGATATCTCAGGTACTGCCCATTGGGGTGCACATGGACTGACCTTTACCCTTCTACCAACTTGTCCTATGCCTCGCCCCCTTTTAATGTTGGCTTCTTTAAGATAATTTGAAAAGACTTTTCTATTTCAAAAAGTGTACTAGTGGAGGTAAATTAGATATTTGACTCACTGATATTTGATGGTAATATTGGCAACTTGTCTTAAAAATAATTTGGATGTGAGTTTCTCTCTGGCATCTTAATTAAGAGGAAGGTGAGGGAAAAGAACATCTAGAGACATCAGGGATAACCTATTAAGTTCGGTCCCCTTGGGAATAATGAATTCAGACCTACCATAGACCTGTTCCACTTGGACATGTTAGCCCTCTGTTCATGAAGACAGTCTTGGTGTCTGGGACTGCTGCATTACCCTGACATACTTTGAAACATGGTTTTTGCTCTCAGGTTTCTTCCCTTTGTTGTCAAGGTACTTAATTAATTGAGGCTTTGGGTCTTAAAATGACTCCAGTTTGAGGTGTGCACCCTTAATCTATTGCAGTGTTTTCTTCTGAGAATCAAAGCCATACTATCTTTAGCCAAAATAGCAATCGTATAGGAAAAGGCGACTTTTTACTTTATTTTACTGTTCTACTAATCTATAGAAAGGTACATCTTTTATAAAGATGTAGAAGGTACATGACCTTCCAGAAACTTATAGAATCATATCTTAACATAATTTATCTCATTCTGTACCGGAGGTGGGTCTGGTACCTTTGTTACTCGTTTGCTTTAGATGTCGAGTGCTTTTCTAAAGCCTAAGGAAGGAAAGCAGCTCTTTTCTCCACATGGTACAACTGAATGTTCATATTACTGAGGCTGAAAAAATGGAGTCTGGTCTGTTTTTTCACGTTGCTGTCATTTGTAAACTGATTTTTCCCTCTTATGATTTCACCCCATTATTTATAACTTTACTACACTGCCACTGAGAAAAGACAAAAAAGAATTTAATAGAACTACAGTAATCAAGATAAAAGAAAATGCTATATTGATCCATAAAATCAATATAGTGGTTAAATCTATGGGTAGAAAAACATTCCCAGTGAAAATAGTGTTCTTTATTGCCTCAAAAGAAATCTAACTTTTTTTAAAAAAGATTTTATTTATTTATTTTTAGAGAGAGGGGAAGCGAGGGAGAAAGAAAGGGAAACATCAGTGTGTGGCTGTCCCCCTCATATCCCCCACTGGGGACCCAGCCACAACCCAGGCATATCACCTGACTAGGAATCGAGCCAGCGACCCCCTAGTTTGCAGGCTGGCACTCAATCCACTGAGCCACACCAGCCAGGGTGGAAATCTAAAGTTTAATGACAGTGCATTGTATTATAATAATGAAGAGAGTTAAACCTGATGAAAGAAACAGTAAAAGGGGACAGAGTTTAACCTTAGTCTTGAAAGTGGCTCAAGCATTAACAATTAAAAAGAATTTCTTATGATGGTATTGCAAAGTACAGTATTTAGTGAAAGTCAAAGTTAAATTTTTATTTATATATCTTATTTGCCTTTGTTTAGATTTTAAAATGTGACTTGTTGGTGGAGACTGATAACACTACATTATAACACTCAGTGTATATTTGCTTGACTTTTTTTTATTACATGCTTGAGAGGCATGTGGTATGGTAGAAAGAATGATACGCAACAACCAGATACTGGGATTCTAGTCCTAATTCTAGTCTTGTGACCTTGAGCCATACTCTCTGATAAAAATATGCATCATGCTTTTTTTGCAGTGTTACATGAGGATAAAATGCAGTAATATATGTAAAAGTGCTAAAAATCATAAACCTATATAACTTTAAAAAGAATGTTATGTAATTTCATCACCCTCATCATAAAACATACCACTATTTTTTAAAAAGTTATTTTATTGTTCAATTACAGTTGTCTGCATTAACCCCCTCCACTCCCCCCAACCTCAGCAAAACTCATCTCCCTCCACGTACCACTATCTTAACCAAATCTCTTTTAACTTTTACTGCTTAAAAAGGTATATCTAACTACATAATTTTATTTTATAGTCTAGCTTTTGGAATCCATTGAATTAAAAAATTGATTTCTATTGTGATAAAATAACTTGTAACTTATTATTTTAACCCTTTTTAAATGTACAATTCCATGACATCAAATACATTGACAGTATTGTGCAACTGTCTCCACTATCTATTTCTAGAGCTTTTTCATGACCCCAAACAGAAACTATATACTTATTAAACAGTAACTCTCCATTCTGCCCTTGGTAACCTCTATTCTGCTTGCCATCTTTATGAATTTGCCTATTCTGAGTACCTCATGTAAGTGGAATCATACAATGTTTGTCCTTTTGTGTCAGACTCAGTGAAAATTTTTTAAGGTCCATCTGTGTTGTAGCATGTATCTATTTTGTTCCTTTTTAAGACTGATTAATCTATTGTATGTGTTTACTACTTATAGTTTTTAATCTATCTGTTAATGGACATTTGGGTTGTTTCCATTTTTTGGCTTTTGTGAATAATATTGCTATAAATATTGGTGTACAAGTATCTGTTGTGTCCGTGATCTCAGTTTTTCTGGGTGTATACCTAGAATAAGAACTTCTGGATCCTATGGTAATCTCGACGTTTAACTTTTTGAGGAGCCACTAAACTGGTTTCCCAGAATACAGTGGTTTTTATTAGGCAGTGCTCACTGCGCCTTTTCTGACCTTTGAGACAGAAGTTTAAACAATTATAGAATCAGGTTATTAGGTTATGTTTTTAGATTGTTTTTTATTTAGGGCTTATTGAGAAACCAGGAAGGCAGAATGTGGTTTGTCAGCTAATTTTTATTATTTTATAATATGTTATTCAATAGGAATATTATAAAGAAATTATAATTTATATAAATATTAAAATAGTATAAAGATATGAACTATCAGACTGATGGTAGTAGGATCAAAATTAGGGAATTGGAGTCTAGTGGATTAGTTAATGGATTATTCTTATTCTTTTGTAGTTTTTCTTAGGTATTTTCATAGATTGCGACAGACTTTAATTAGGTTTGGCTTCTTTCTGCCATTTACCTACCTTCCATGCTCATCTCTGTTGTATTCCCTCATCTGTTGATACATGTTTTAATTGCAAATTAAATCTGATATAATTAATAAAAACTTCATTTGGGGGTATGATCAAATTGTTTTGTTTTATTGCTACTTGATTCTGCATGGATCATTGAGAACTGATTTTATATATGGTCTTAATTTCAATTTAAGTCAATACTAAGAATAATGTTCTGTATATATGAAACAATTTTCCGATTATGAAATCAGTATCAGGGTTGGAAGGGGCCTGCCTCAAGTGTTCTTAAATTCTCTCTGTTACAACTTCCCTCTAGGGTTGCTGTCTGTTTAGACACTTTACGTGATATAAAACTATTTTGGGGAGGGAAGGGAGTGTAGCATAGATTGTTCTTACGTTGAACTTAAATGTCTTTCTGAAACTTTTATGCTCTCAGCCCCCCTTATTTTTGCCATATAGAATACTAATGTTCTTGCTTATAATAGTGTTCTTTATACAGAGCATCTTATTGCCTCAAAGGAAATCTAACTTCTTTTTTAAAGATTTTATTTATTTATTTTTAGGGTAAAATAATTTTGCAGAATAATAAATTCTGAATGATAAGTATATAAATTTTTTTGACAATTATTGTTTAATCTTGTTAACAAAGATGCTCTTTTACAGGTAATATTTGTTTAGTAAATTAAAAGTGTATATAATGATAAATTAATGATTTTTTCAAAATACTGGGATCCTTTAAAATATAATCTATGTACACTTATGTATATATAATAAAAAATTTCCTGTAGTTGGCAGAAGTAATTTTATGAAAAGACAGAATGTACAACAAGAATTCAGGCAAGATTCTTGTTTGTTTTAAGATAGATTATTTTAAAATTTGTGGGGTTTCCATTTAGAAAATGTTCGACTTTCTTGATTCCTTGCTGAGGATGCCTTTTCTAGACTAGAGTCCTTGTCACAGCACATGAGAAGCCCATGGTTTTTGGTGAGGGTTTTCGGAAGTGGAATCTGAGTATAGCCTCAAAATGAAAGGGTACGAACATTGACATGAAAGTAGGGAAAAGATAAAATAGACAGTGTTCTGAAGCTAATGAGTATGCCCTGTTGACTCCTATTCACTTGAAAATTAATTTTTTTGCTTAAAATCAACTTCACTGAAGTATAATTTACATAAAATAAAACATGCATATTAAATGTGTAGTTTGACAGATGTATACACTTTTGTAGCCACCATTCAAATCAATATATAGAATGTTTCCATTGTAGAAATAAGTTCCTTCATACTCTTTTGCTCTTTGTTTTTCTCGCCTAGGTGACCACTATCTGCTTTCTGTCGCTGTAGATGGGTTTTACCTCTTCTAGAATTACATATATTTGGAATTACACTGTGTATCTTGTTTTGTAGTCAATATCTTCAAAACTGCATTAGTATGTTTTTTTGTTTGCTTGTTTCTTGCTGGTAGTTTGCCATTGAATGAATAAACCATGATCTTTTTTATCTTTTTAGTCATTGATAGACATTTTAGGTTATTTCCAGTTTGGGGCTATTATGAATGAAGCTGCTATGGACATTTGTGTCTAGTTGTTTGTTTGGACATATGTTTTATGTTTTTACTTCTTTCAGAGTGGACTTATGAGTCATAGAATTTTTTATATTTAACTTGATTAAAAACTGCTAGTTTTCCAGAGTGATTGTACTATTTTGTTCTTCTACCAGCACTGTGTGTGAGTTCCAGAACTCTGCTTCCTATTAACATTTGAAGGTTGGCTAATTGAAAACTGGGTCAGGTTCATTGATAGAAATTGTGTTATGTTCAGACGTTTATAGAAATTATAAGAGACTTGATATACTTTTAAGAGTTTAGTAATGATAGTAATTTAGTACCATTTATTGTATATATCCTATGTGCCAGATACTGTGTTAATGACTTTACATACATTATACTCTCTAGTCCATAAAACAGTTCTACGAGGTAAAATGTATTATATTCATGTCACAGACAGGAGTCCTGGGCTAGTAAATTTTAGGTTTCAGATTAGATCCCCAAATTCTTTATTTAATTTCACTTCAACATTTTGGTCTTTCCCTCTCCTTAATAGAGTTAGAAAGAGTACAATTTCAGTTAATATCATGGTCTTTTAGGGTTCCCAAATTTTACTGAGGAAGGTCCAAAGATAATTAAAAGAATTAGAAGCCCCAGGGGAAAAATAAAGGACTGAAATGTTTTTTTTGTGTGTGTAAATGAAAGAGCATGTATCTCTGAGATGTTAACTATTTAACACAGATGCCATTTTCCTATGTATTATATTCTTTGAGTTGTAAAAAGTAGGGGAAAATGTCAAAGCTGTAGAATTACTAGAGAGGGAAGACAGGCAGTGGTAATAGTAATTGGGTCCAGAAGCTTGTTTTTTTAGTCTCCAAGCAAAGTAGTTGCTGTTGGGATGACCTTGTTTTACCATGTAGGGATCAGCCTGTTGGCATTTATTTTTAAATATATCCTAGACAGTTACTGCTTAATTGTATATAATTTAGAATTCTGTCATAGCTACTGGGCTGAATTTTAGAGCAGATTTTTTAAAAAGAAAATCTTGGTCAGTATGTTTCCCAAATAGACAGATTATGTAAAACAGTGTACATTTTCCCAGACTTTTTTACTAAAGACAAAAAAATTGTTTAAAATTTGGGTCCTTTAAATTTCATTTTTCCTTTTCCTGCCCCATGTTACAGACATTTCAACCTACGAATGAAGAGGGACACTTCCCTTTTTAGTGATGAATTTAAAGTAGAAACATCAAATAAAGTGCTTGATTATGATACCTCTCATATTTACACTGGACATATTTATGGTAAGTTGAATCTTAGAACCCTTTAATTTTTTTCTATACATGGAAATATACATGTTGAAGCATAGGCAAGTATTTGAGAAAAGATGGAATAAAGTCTGAGGAGATTTGAATCTTTCATGAAGGGTATAATTGTCTTTAAAGAATGAAGCACTCCTTGGATTTATCTGTACATGTTTGTTTAATGTTGAATTATGCAATATCTGGCTTCTGAAAGGTATGATTTTTGGCTCTCTCAGTAGTTGCAAACTTAGATTTAAAAAAAAAAATTAAGTCTTCCATAGTTTTTCTGATCATCCAAGGAAGAAATTAGCAGTAACCTTGCTGTGCTTTTAATGTTAGACTACAGTTTTCTATTAGTTTTTCATTATTTATATTTCTGGACAAGTAGCTCATAGTATTTGCCCTTTTTTGCTAGGTAATGGTCAAGAAAAGTATAAGACTGAGTTTGCAGATAAAAGCCATGTAACTTAAAATACCAGTGTTGTGGGCTCTGACGCTTAAGTCCATAATTCAAAGTTAACTAATTAATTTTAATCTATAATTTAGAAATTGTAAAAGGCCTGATTTTTGTTTTAATGAGGAAAGTTTAAGTGCATTTAACTTTTAAAGCCCCCTTCTTCCTTCCATCACATCAAAGCACTTGATAGTTAGTGCTTAGCTTTTCTTTGTGATTATGTTAAGAATCAAAAGGCCTTTTTTCTGTTATGTTCTTTCACTAGAGAAGTATAATTGGTGGGACAGTATTACAGATCTTTGTCCCGTGTCATAAAAATATATTGGTATGCTTTTGTTCAGATTGCTTTTAAAATATTTGACACTATCTTATTTTAAAAATATGCTAATATTTATAAAACCTCAAGGTGTTAAGGAAGCCATATGCTCATGAAGAATATATCAGGTTGGAAAGGAACTTTTGTCTTATAGCAAGTAGAGCAAAACTTCAAAAGAAGCTTTAATATCTTTATTTTTAAAGTGTTTATTTTATTTCATCAGTGGGCCTTTTAGCCTCTTTCTAAGTTTAACTTAATTGGACAATTATTTATTAATTATTGCATGTATGCCCAGGCACTGTACTAGGTGACTGTCAGCCAGGCAGATGTTCTGTTTCATTGTTGCCACTAATAATTGTGTATGTTTTAACCACGTAGTAGTTGCTGTTCATATCTCAAATTCAGGTTGATATATTTTGTATTAAAATTCATTTTCCTCAGTAAATTTATTTTAGGTTTTTAAATATATATGCAAATAGCTCTTTAAAGAAAAATGAAGTTAACATGTATATGCAAATTAATTTTTCAAGTGTTTGTTGCTTTTATTAATAGGTGAAGAAGGAAGTTTTAGCCATGGGTCTGTTACTGATGGGAGATTTGAAGGATTCATCCACACTCATGGTGGCACATTCTATGTTGAGCCAGCAGAGAGATATATTAAAGACCGAACTCTGCCTTTTCACTCTGTCATTTATCATGAAGATGATATTAGTAAGTACTTAACTTTTATCTAGTACCCTTTTGAAAAAAAAAGACATAAATAGTTAAAACTATGTGGAGAAAATGAGACCTGAACTGTTTTCTTTCCTGAGCTATTAGACTAGAAAATAGTTTCATAACTAAAGACTCGATTTAATGAATAATAGATCGATAGTACAGTGAGGCAATTTCCTTATCAGCCCATACCAGTCCTGCTTTTTGATATACAACCAAGCCTATTTGAACTGTAAGTTAACCAACTATGATTGAGCTGTCAATCCTCTATTCTGGTGTGAGCTAGCCATTTAATGCTATAACACCTGTGTGTATTCTCCTGAAGCGTTATTTTCTTCATATATAAATGTCAGTGTGGATATTTTAGGTATTTCTATAATTTCTAAGTCCTTTGAGTATTTCTTTTTTGGAATCTTGAAATAAATAATGACTTCAGTTTGTTAAGAATCCATGGGTTTTGCCCTCTACCATAGTCTTTATATTTGTTGGAAGAGTCCTTTTTCTTCGTTTTAAGAGTAGAAAATGTATTTAGACTTCACCTTTTAATTTCTACCATTGGCTATCCATAGTCCTCTAATCATGAGAATGCTTTAATGAAATACCACAGAAATTCATTCCTCTAATTGTGTCTCTTGAATCCTCATTTTATTTTTGAGTGTAATTAGACTGGTCTCTCTATTTTTGCTTGTTTGTTTTTAACTTCTTCCTTGCAAATTCTTCCTTGCTTCATTTTCCTTTCTACAGCCAGAACTTTATTGTCAATACTAATATTCTTACCCTAGTAATGTCCTGGAAAACCTTAACCATTTTGACTTTTTGTTCCATCAGTTCTGACAGTCTGTCTAAATGCTTGTTTTTTCTGATGCTCTGTTACTGCAGAACATAGCATAATTATTCTAGATGGGATACATTTATAATTTTAGCTACTTGCTGAATTATAAATTCATTAAGGCTACTTGCCCATATTTTTACTCATCCTTATTTTTTCCAACTTCCCTTCCTAGTATTTCAAACTCGCCTCTATATGTAAGCTCAGTCCTCTTTCACAAGTTGGAATATGAATTCCTTTTCCTCCTTTCTTGCTGACAACAGAATTATCTACTTGATTTTCATGTTACTTTGTAATTTTGTTAGTAATTTCATCTTTTTGTAGATTTTCCTTTTCTATTTGGTATATGTAAGTTCTCCAACTGCAGTTTCTATTTCTTTGCTCCTTTGACATTTCAAATACCACTTGTATCTGGAGCAGGTTCTTCACAGATACTGAATGAAGTCTTTAAACATTTTCCCTATAATGTTTTCTCAAAATTAAACAGACATTTAGGAAAGGAAGGAGAAGATGAGGTAATTTAAAAGATTTCAAACTTACCTTTATCTACCCATAATATTGTAATCAAACTTTTTCCTTTGCTTTACACTTCCCATAAGTGCCCTCTACTATGTTTGTTGTGCCTTTCATGATTTCTTGTATTGAATCTTATCTCTTTCGTTTCTTTCCTCGCATCTATTTGGATGTCTAGTAGTTTAAGCATATTCTCCCCACCCCCACTTTTATTTGTTCTTTGTCATGTAATTGCATTTGTCCACTTTGTATATTACAGTCTTTCAAATGTTTTCCTTTACGTCAACCTTCCCCCCCCAAAGATATGAGTTAGTTTGGGAGATCAGTGATATTGGAGAGACTTAGTTTTCTGTTCCTTTTGGCATTTAACTTTACCATTGATTTTAGCTCTTAATGTTTCATTGTCCAAGTAAATATATATTTAAGGTAAGGGGTCCATTTCATATTCTTTTTATACCCTATGAGGTATAGGCACACTTATTGTCCCTACTTTATACATGAGGAAACTAAGGCTTATAACACTAATGCCACTTGATTGTGCTTCTAATGTTTTTAGCCATGTGCTCTTATGCTTCGCTTATGAAAGAAGACTATAAATTCACATTGGCATGTTTCCACAGGTTTATGGGACTTTTCTGAAATGTGTAAGCCTCCCTAAAATCACGCATTTGTTATCTATTGCTGTTTTAAGCCAAATTCTTTCAATGTATTTAGCAATAGGTGGTTATTTTACAACTAATTCAAAGGTACAGGTTGTCTCTAATGTATGGGGTCTGCCTGTAGAAAGTACAGCCATTGTTAATATAACGAAAATGGTTTGAGTGATATTGATGTAATCTGGCAGCCAAGGAGAGCTGACTGGAATGTGTATGCATGAACGATGATGACTTTGATGATGACTTCACTGTACTAGTCAGTGGAGGAAGTACATGCCATTGAGTGAGCATGTGTACTGTGTGGCCGTCTCATTCAAAATGACTGAGGAAGGAGAGCAAAGAATCTGCATCAAATTTAGCATTAAGCTTGAACATTCCTCTGTGGAGACTATTCAGATGATCGAGAAGGCCATAGCTATGGGTGACTGGTGATTGGCAGCAGCATCATAATGTGCCTACTTATGTATCATGTCTTACGCAGAGATTTTTGGCAAAACATGAAATCACCCAGGTGACTGAGCCCCCACTACAACCCAGATTTGATGTTCTGTGACTTCTGGCTATTCCCAAAACTAAAATTACCTTGGAAAGGGAAGAGATTTTAGACTGTCGATGAGAATTAGGACAATACAACAGGGCAGTTGATGGCAATTGGGAGAACTGTATGAGGTCCCAAGGTGCCCACTTTGAAGGGGACTGAGGCATCATTGTCCTATGTACATACAATGTTTCTTGTATCGTGTATCTTCTTCAATAAATGTCTCTATTTGTCATATTACATGGCTGGATACCTTCTGGACAGACATTGTATATTATTGTTTTCACATAATTTGCTTAAGTGCCAATAATTTTTTTTCACAACTAAGGTAGCATGATTGTTTAGGTCACTGTGTATATATGTTTGAGTGTATTTGGTATTTCTCTGTATATGTGTTACTGTATTTCGCCTTGTATTATGCACACATTTTTGCCCAAAATTTTGAAGGAAAAATAAAGATGCACATTGTACATGGGTAGTGCCTGAAATACTTGTACTTATTCTTGTGTTTTGTAATTATTTCTTGAAAAAAATTTATTGAAAAAATTTCTTGTACCATAATATGTTTAAAAATAAATGCTAACATTTTTTTATAGTACAAGAAACAAATATGTCTAGTTATAAATAAATAAAAGATTGAATTAAAAATTAAAATGAAAGATTATTTTTCCCTGAAAGTTCGGGCCAAAAACGTGGGTGTGCATTGTATACAGGGGTGCATTATGCACGGCAAAATACAGTATTTTCAGCAGAAGCAAAGCACACCGACCTTGGTTAGGAGTTTTGATGAGAGTTAGGCTACCCTTCTCTTAATACTGTTTTTGCAAATGTAGGTGTAAATGTGCAAAACCACCATGGAAAAGGATATTGCTATTCCAGAGAATTTAAGTAAATGGCTTCTGAGGCTGTACCAGAACATAGAGACAGTTTTCAGTGACAATGTTTAATAACTTCCTTTGATACCCACTTAGGTACTATGGTGATAAAACTACATAAAGTTATTAGCTTAAAATTCCTACTTGTTCAATTCTGTACTTAGGGAGTAAAAAGCACTTTCTTCTAGGATGGAGAAGTGTGAACTGTTACGACAAGGTAGGAATACCACTTAATGTTCTGCTATTTGGCATAGTTTATTTGAAGGAAACGGGAAAACATTGCCCCATAAACTATGCTGTTAATCTTATTAATTTAGGACACAAATTAATTTTAGGACAGCTTTTAGGAATGACTGACATGTGATTGCTTGGAGTCATTAATTGTAAGTACTGTACCCGTGCACCCTTTTGTTTACTGTTCTCTGAGAGGGCAAAGATCTAAGTAATTTTTGGATGCTGTACTTACATAAAAATATTTCACCTTTGAATTAAAAAATATTTTGTTAATATATGAAGCTGCACAAGAAGAATGTTTGGATTTATTCTTTTTATTTTCATGTTTTTGTGCTATAGAAAAGCCCAGAGAGTTTCAATTAGCAGGGCACTCCTGTTAAATCTCTCTCATGTTATTTCGATTGTTAATCCAACCAAAATAACTTAGAAGGGTAGAGGGGAAATAATTTTTTCTCCCCAACTCTGGATATTGCATTAAAGATGCAGTTTTAAGCATAGTTTCCATCTACTGTCATGTCAGTGTTTGAGGGTTTGGAAAAAACTTTGTAGGCATTTGATTTTTTAGTAAGAAGAATGAATTGGAAAGTTTTAAATGAAAACTTCACAACCATATGCATTTTAAAAATAACAATTTTCTTTTGGGGGCATTGTTTCTTCATCAGACCTAGTCTGCAAATAAGGGCATTTTTTTGGAAGGGGGCATTGTTTCTTTCATCATATCTAGTTAGCAAACTTTACTGCAAACTGAGTTGGTTGGAGTGAGCCAGAGGATTAATGTAGTGAAATCTATACTTTTAATATTGCAAAAAACACTGGAATTACTTGAAAACCCTAAGTTTAAAGATGATGGAATCTGAAGCCTAAAGAGTATTGAACAACTTGTATAATGTGGTCATGACAAAGATCCATGTCTCCTGGCTTCCACTACAGTGCTTTTTTGCTACGTTGGGAAAGACTAGTTTAAAGGCAGGTTAAAATCAAAGGACATTGGTGCAGGACTTGGAACCCCCAAAGAGCTGCTTCTGAAGAGGTATTGTGGTATCTGATTGGTTATAGAAATGTAAATTTGTTGATTAGATAGATAATTTCCACAAGCACTTGGCCTTGGTTCTCAGTGCAACTTTCATGGGCACCTCTAAGCCCAGCGCAAGTAGCAGCCATCTGCAGATCTCTTTGTAGCTAATGCTGGGGAGCTTCAGGCAGAACACAGGTGATGGCTGACCTTGGCCTGCACCTTCTGGGTTGCCCCAGAGCCAGCACAAATGGTGGTCAGCTTCAGACCACGTCAAAGCACAACTCTAACCACCTCTGCAAGGACACAGTCCTCAGTGGGCAGCAGAGCCCTGTTTTATTAAGTCCTGCTCTGTGAGATGGGCCCCTTCAAAGGTAATCCTCCATGGTGATTGCAGCCAGTCCTTAGAGTTGATTGGCCAGGAGTTACATCTCTCCCAGTAGCAGTCAAGGCTCAACTACAAGAGGGTGTACACAGCCCATGTGAGGGGTGTACACAGTCCATGTGGGGGCTGTACCTGGAGTGCCCAACTTGGGCAGATGGGGAGGTTGTGCCAGTGGACCCTACAGGACACCTACTACATTAGGCCAAGCATGGGAGATGTAGCAACTCTTCCTAATACATAGAAACAGTCACTGGGAGATGGCCAAAAAGAGGAAACAGAAACATGTTCTAAATGAAAACAGACCAAAACTGTCGAAAAAGAACTAAACAAAATGGGGACAAGCAATCTACTAGATACAGAGTTCAAAATACTGGTTAAAAGGATACTTAATGAACTCAGTGAGAACTTCAACAGCATAAAAAAGGGCTGGTCAGAAAGAAAGGATACACTGACTAAAATGAAGAATAACTTACAGGAAATCAACAGTAGTTGATGAAGCCCAGAATCAAACCAGCAATTTAGAATTTAAGGAAGCAAAAATACCCACTCAGAACAACAAAAAGAAAAAACATTCCAAAATAATGAGGATAGTATAAGGAGCCCCTGGGACTTCAAACATACCAACATTCACATCATGGGGGTGCCAGAAGGAGAAGAGAGAGAGCGCAAAAAGTTGAAAACCTATTTAAAAAATATTGACAGAAGACTTTCCTAACTTGGTAAAGGAAATAGACATTAGTCCAGGAAATGCAGAAAATTCCAAACAAGATGAACCCTAAGACCCACCCCAAGACACATCATAATTAAATTGCAAAAGGATAAAGACAAAGAGAGAATCTTAAAAGCAGCAAGAGAAAAGCAGTTAGCTGGTACCTCCAAGAGAGTTCCCATAAACCTGTCTGCTGACTTGTCAACAGAAACTTTGCAGGCCAGAAGGAATTGACAAGAAATAGTTGTGGTGTTGAAAAACAAATACCAACAACCAAGATTAGTCTACCCAGCAAAGCTATCACTTAGGATCAAAGGACATTTAGTTTGCCAGACAAGAAAAAGCTAACGGAGTTAATCACACCAAATCAGTATTACATGAAGTGTTAAAGAGTCTCCTTTAAGAAGAAGAAGAAAAAAAGATAAAAAATATGAACAATAAAATAGCAATAAATACATAGCTATTAACAACTGACTCTAAAAAAACAAAATAAATGAATAAGCAGAAGAGGAACAGATTCATAGATACAGAAAAAATTTTGATAATTGCCAGATGGGAGGTGTTTGCAGGGATAGATGAAAAAGATGAAGGGATTAGGAAGTACAAATTGGTAGTTACAGAATAATCATAGGAATATCAAGTACAGCATAGGGAATGTAGTCAATAATATTTGAATAACTGTGTATAGTGTCAGATGGGTACAAGATTTGTCATGATAATCACTTAGTAAATTATATGTTTAATTGGTGCAGTGTATACCTGAAACTAATGTAATATTTTATGCCAAGTGTAATTGAAAAATAAAAAAGATTTAAAAAATAAATAAAAAGAAGATACTATAAAAATAATACGATATGCAGTGTTTAGGCATATTTCCCTGGTTGCTCTGCAGAAAAGTCCCTTTAAGAAAAAAACAGGATTTAATTATTGTGTTTGATTGTCTAGTTAAAATAGCTTTATTGAGGAAAAATTGACACAGTGAACTGTTCATTTATAAAGTATACAATTTAATAATTTTTGATATGTGTATACAACTGTGATACTATCACCATAATCAACATAATATATGTGTTCATCATCCCCAGAACCTTTCTCCTGCTCAGTGTACTCCTCTTCTTCCCATGCCCTCTTTGCTCAGGTACTAATCTCCAGGTTAATTTGCATTTTCTAGAATTTTATGTAAATGCAATTATACAGTATGTATTCTTTTAAAGAAATCTGGCTTCTTTAATTTAGCACATTTATTTTGAGATTCATTTATGTAATTCTGTGTTTTAATAGTCTGTTCCTGTTTATTGATGAGTAATATTCCATTGTATGGGTAACATAATCTGTTTTTGCATTCTCCCTGTTCATGGATATTTGGATTGTTAACAGATTTGGGTTATTACAATTACTATAAATTTATTGATATTAATTCATAACTATTGATTGTTTAAAGAAGATACACTTTGAAAAGGGGCAAGGGGATGAAAAATATACTAAGGACTTTAATGTCTTGGTCTAATACCTAAGCTCTAGAGAAAGGGGCATTTTGGAAATTGAAGATGAGCCTTGTGGAAGCAAGAGAGCAGAAGCAGTGTTCTGTGTCAGTTCTGTGCCCTAAACCCATACTCACCCTTCAAAATACTCTTCTGCTGTAATTTAGAACCTGTCTGTCCCCTCAGTTCTGAGTGTCCTCTCTTTACTGCTGTTTATGTATTGATGAGTCCTCCCTGTGTTTTAATCCAACAATTTACATGTCATTGGTCATATGATTGATGTTTGAGAAGAGGCATGGAAGGAATTCAGTTGTTGGCTGATTGAGTAAATTAAATTCAGCCAATATTTAATAAACTGTGGATATTACAGGGAGATTGAATACTTAGCAAACTGTATGCTCTTTCAGGATATATGCTCTGTGTCATTTTTCTTGTATCAGTGACGTTTGGCAAGTAATAGTTTTGCACTCCCATTTTTTTTTTGTAAAAAATTAAGGCAGTTGAGAATTCCATTGACATACGGTTAGGAAATTTATGTGCACACAGGCACTCATTTTGAACATGCCCTGTTTTATAGTTAATCTGTAAAGTTGGGATTTAGAATAGACTTTCCTGTAGAAACAATTTAAAATAGGAGACAGGTCCTTGTTTTGCAGGTAGAATGAAGTCTAAAAGATCATTGGAGTCAGCAGTTTATAGTTTGGTTAGTTAATGGATGAATATTGAAAAGAGGCATAGAAAGCAGCTGCTGATTGAAAAATTAAACAAATGCTTATTGACTTGTGAATATACATCAAGGATTAAGACTTTGAAAAAACCTTCAGGGGAATTCTAAGTCAATAATAGACTGTATAGTGCTATAACATAAATGTCATCAAAGCACTGAGGATGGTACACACAGCGGGAGTGTTAGAGATTTTTAGGAAGACTTCCCATGGGAGTTGGCATTTGACTTGAACTTTGAAGATTGAGGGTAGACTTTTGACTGTTGGAGATAAGAATCTGTGATGATACAAGAAAGACAGCTTATTACTCTGGCTACAACAGTATTTCATGTTAGCTACAACAGCTGAAAACTTCAGAAAACAAAGTAAACTGGTATCTTCTATAGCTTGGAATCACTCATTTTCTATGTATTAGCTGAATGTAGTTTCAAATTGAATAAATGGAAATAATGGTCACTCTAAATTAGTGTATTACAAGTTTCATTTTCACAGGTTTAATGATTTAACTTATTAATAACTAACATTGTTAGAGGGCCTAATCTCTACAAGACATTTTAAAAAATTATATTTTATTGATTATGCTATTATAGTTGTCCCAATTTTTGCCCCCTGTCCCCTTCCACTCAGTATCACCCACCCCCTCAGGCAATCCCCCACACCATTGTTCATGTTCATGGATCATGCATAGAGGGTTTTTTGGTACTCCATTTTCTAGACTGTACTTTACATCTCCATGGCTATTCTGTCACTACCTATTTGTACTTCTTAATGCCCTCAGCTCCTCACCCATTCTCACACACCTCCTTCCCATCTGGCAACCATAAACACTCTCCATATCCATGATTCTGTTGCTGTTCTTGTTTGCTTAGTTTGTTTAGATTGAATTGTTGGTAGATATGTATTTATTGCCATTTTATTGTTCATAGTTTTGGTCTTCTTTTTCTTAGATAAAGTCCCTTTAACGTTTCATATAATGATTTGGCGATGATGAACTCCTTTAGTTTTTTCTCATCTGGGAAGCTCTTTATCTGCCCTTCAATTCTAATGATAGGTTTGCTGGTCAGAGCAATCTTGGCTGTAGGTCCCTACTTTACTCTCTTAAAAAAAGTATTTTATTGATTATGCTATTACAGTTGTCCCAATTTTTCCCCCTTTGCCCAATAGCCCCCTTCCATCCAGCAAACTATCCCCTTAGTTCATGCCCTTGGGTCATGAACTCATACATATAAGTTCTTTGGCTTCTCCATTTCCTGTGATATTCTTGATATTCCTTTGCTGGATAGAGTAATCTAGATTGTAGGTCCTTGCTTTTCATCACTTTCGATACTTCTTGCCAATCCCTTCTTGCCTGCAACATTTATTTTGAGAAATCTTCTTTTGATAGTCTTATGGGACCTCCTTTGTAGGTAACTCGCTGCTTTTCTCTTGCTGCTTTTAAGAATCTCTCTTTATCTTTAGCCTTTGGCATTTTAAGTATGAGGTGTCTTGGTGTGGTCCTCTTTGAATCCAACTTGTTTGGGACTCTGTGCTTCCTGGACTTGTATATCTAATTCCTTCACCAAATTAAGGAAATTTTCTTTCTTTTTTTTTTTTTAATAAAATTTCAATTTCTTGCCTTCTCTCTTCTCCTTCTGGCACCCTTATGGTTTGGATGTTGGTACATTTAAAGTTATCCCAGAGGTTCCTAAGCCTATCCTCCTTAAAAAAATTTTTTTTCTTCCTGTTGTTCTGATTGAATGCTTTTTTCTTCCTTGTTTTCTAAATTGTTGGTTTGGTTATTGGCTTCATGGTCTCTACTGTTGGTTCCCTGTAGATTTTTCTTTATTTCACTTAGTGTAACCTTTCTTTCTTCCCTTATGTTTTTGCCGTACTCAGTGTATTGTTTCTGTGTATTAGATAGAGCTGCTTTGACTCACTGTAAAAGGCACTCGTAAATTTTGTGGGGCAGGGCCTTAGGTAATTGCTAGGGCAGGGCCACCCACTTCACCACTTGGTGGTTTTGTGTGGAAGGAGAGCTACGAGTGGGGACAGTGCTGCTGCCTGGCTTCTGGAGGTTTGCTGGCTCTCACGACATTAGCACTCAGTTCACCCACTTCCCATGTGCGACTAGCACCCTTCCAGTTGTTGCCATGGTGGTTTATCTCAGAGTAGGTGGGTTTGCATTCATTCTAAATCCATGTGGGCCTGCTAAACGAACTCTCCTGGAAATCTAGCAGCTTATTCTGTCTCTTCAACCCCCATTGGTTTTTAGAGCCAGAAGTTATGTAGGGTTATCTTCCTGGTGCTGGAATCCTGGGCTGTGTGATCTGGCCTTGGGCTGGGATCACTCACTGCCAAGGTATCCCTTCTGATTTTTATTCATCACATGTGAATATGGGACCACCTGTTCCAGGCCTGCCACTGCCACCACCTCTCTGCACCCTTCTGCCCATCTCCAGGACTTTACTCCTTCTACCCATTTGGATGAAAGTGGCTTCTTGAAATCCTTGGTTGTTGGATTTCCATACAGCTTGATTTTGTGACTATTCTGGTGGTTGTTTGTTTTGAAAAATAGTTGTAATTCTTTCTGGTTGCGTGAGGAGGTAAAGCATGTCTACCTCTGCCCCTATCTTGACAGGAAGTCTGGGCCCTGCTTTTCATGACTTTGAATCTTTCTCGGCAATTCCTTCTGGCCTGCAAAGTTTCTGTTGAGAAATCAGTTGACAGTCTTCTGGTAACTTCCCTTTAGGTAATTAACTGCTTTTCTCTTGCTGCTTTTAAGATTCTCTTTATCTTTAACCTTTGGCATTTTAATTATGGGGCCTCTTTGCATACATCATATTTTGGACTCTCTGTGTTTCCTAGACTTTTATGTGTATTTCCTTCACCAAATTAGGGAAGTTTTCTTTCATTATTTTTTCAAATAGATTTCTCACTTCTTGCTGTTTCTCTTCTACTTCTGGCATTTGTATGACGTGAATGTTGGAATGGTTGAAGTTGTTTCAGAGGCTCCTTACAGTATTCTCACTGTTTTGGGTTATTTTTTTCTCTTTGCTGTTCTGAGTATGTAGTTTTTGCTTCCTTATATTTCAAATTGCTGATTTGATTCCTGGATTCATCTACTCTACTGTTGATTTCCTGTAAGTATTCATTTCAGTCAGTGTAACCTTCATTTCTTACTGGTCCTTTTTTTATGCTGTTGAAGATTCCCAGGTGAGGCTAAGCTGTGAATCTAGGCTGGCTACTGCTAGTGCTTGGCCTGGGGCCACTTAGCAAGATGTACAGGGACTATAGGTTGGGGGCCTACTAAGGCCAGCTGTTGCTTGTTAGAGAGTAATCAGGACGTTGGGAATTATGAGTCAAGACCCGTCATTCATATGGAAAAGCAGCTTGGGTGGACCCATAATTTGGTGGAATAGAGTCTTTGTGAATCTCCACAGCAGGGCAAACAGTGTTAGCCAGGTTGATGGAGTCTCAGATATGACACCAGCCTGCTGCTGTTTGGATCTGTTGGGGGAGAGTTCAGAAATGGGACCATGGCCTCTGCATGACTTTTTGGCAGAAAGTTGTCCCTCACCTCTCACCTTGATACCAGATACTTCACTTTTTCCCCTGTATGCAACTGGTGCCTTTCAAGCTACCTTGGTGCTGGAACTCAGGGGAAGTGCATCTGAGTTAAGTCCTTCTGTGTGTTCTTTTATAGGAACTGCTTGGGACTCTAAAATTTCTTCCACTGACACTGACTCAATCCCCACTGGTTTTTGAAGCCAGAAAATGTGAGGACTTATTTTCCTGGCACTGAAACCCTGGGCTGTAGGGCCTGGTATAGGGCTGGGATTCCTTGCTCTGGAGGTATCCCTCCCGAATTTCTATCCACCACACGTGGATGTGGGACCACTCAGTTCCATGGTTTGCTGCTTCTACTGGTGTGGATGGGTGTGGTTTTTGTAATTATATAGTTGCCAGTCTTCTGTTCAACTTGATTTCTGATGGTTCTGAGTGATCTTTGTTCTATATTTTAGTTGTAATTTTGATGTGGTTGTGTGAGGAGGTGAGCTGTGACTGGAAGACAAGACATATTTAGATACTGTGGTTGAAGTGTTAAACTGGGCAGAGGTTTCTGTCCTAATGCACTAGAGAGTCTAGCGATTCTATTTTTAATTGATCAGCATAATAGGGCAACATTTCTTCTACTAACCTGATGTCCATGTTCTTACTGTGTTCCAACACTAACTTACTGAAAAGCAGGGGTGGTGGAGGATATGCCTGGCCTTGCTCCCCACATCTGTTCTTGGGATATCAGTATTATGTGTGCATGTGGAACATGGGGCCATCTTCAGCTTCCTTTCCTTCCTGGGACAGTCATACTTTGCCCTTCTTGTGGTCTCTCCTCACCCTTCCCAAAGGGAGACTGGGCAAGGATGATGGGGAAGGGGTACTAGGGAGAAAGGGACTCCTATCCCCTGGAATTAGAAGGGGGAAGACATTGAGGGTCTGCTCTACCCGTTCTTCCTGCTGTGTTAAAAAGCAAAATTCAACTGAGTAAATTTTAAAATTCATAAGAACTTTATTCAACAATTCATGAATTATGCAGCATCACATCCAGCAGATAGAAAAGAACTCCAAGGAGCTGTTAAAAAATGAGATTTTAGAAAGAAAGGAGCTGAGAACAAGGAAGTGATACTAGCAAAGAGTGATAGGTTATGGTAAGTCACTTTCTTTTAGAGGATGGCAGTGGTCTATTATGCCTATTCCCTCACTGGTGTTGAACAGGTGATTCCTAACTAGACAGGTTTAAGATTCTGTTTCTGGGAGAAGCTTAAACTGCCATTAAGTCAAGTCTGGATTTGGTGACGTGGGGCTGGCATAAGTGATTCAATTTTGGGCCTGTTGTCTTGTTTTTCACACTTTCAAACTCATCATGTCTCCTAAAAAAGATAAAAAAAACCACCTTTCTTTTACTTTTCCTTCATTGAATCCATGTTGATGTTTGGCAACTTTGGGAATAAATGACATGTTCATGGACAAGGACCCCACCCACCCACCCTGGAGATATTAACAAAACAGCTTTTTTTTGTGCCTTATTTGTCTTTAGAGTCACTCTGTTTTAAATTCGATTGATATAATAAAAGTTGGATTATTTTACTGGATTTGGTGATTCATAGCATATTACTGGAGTGATTACACCAAGTTTGAGTGTTAAAGAGTCATCTCACAAGCATGGCCTTGGACTTTGCAATCAAATTCTTAACCTTTCTACTACAGAGAGGGAGGGATGTCTTGCTGGGATCAGTGAGGATACAGGGGCTACTCTAGTTAGTATGGAGTAAGATGTGGGTGTTTTATTCATGGTTCTGTTGGGCAGATAATATGAACTGTAAATGGTCCCCTTTCCTGGAGTTGGTAATTGAGAGTTAACCAGAGCTATTTCCTGCTTGAGGCCGGTATCACAATATATGTATTATTTATATTTGCACCTCCTACAACAAAACAAAAGCAAGAGGTTGGCATGCAGAGGAACTGGAAGAAAGGCAATAGATTTAAAGCTGGTCTTTGTTTTAAGTAGGCTGACTATTCTACACCAATGACTCATTCTTTGTGAAAGAATATGCTGTTTGGCCTTTTCAGGGGAACTACAGTGCATCCTATGATTTAGCGGCTCAATGAAGGGCTTATTCATTAGTTGAACAAAGGCTTTTTCTAGAAATGGGGATTATATTTTAAGTATTTTTAGAGGGAAAATGTCATTGTTCATTTTTACAGTTAATGTGGTGACCAAGGAAAATAGGCTCTTTTAGAGAAGTTTTTAAAATATACAGGAAAAATTTTATACATGATCTTTTCTTTTTTTTTTATTGTGAGAATTTTGTGCTGACAGAATTTGATGCATATATAAATATTGCTTTGTTGCTTTTGAAATAGCTTTACCTAAATATCAAGCTTTCAAAAAGAATATGTGCCTTTAATTTATGATAAATAAAATACAATTTACAAAGAAATAAAACACTGATTTTTAAAAATATTCAAATTCTTGATGTTTCTAATGTCTTAAGTTACATTGACCTTTATAGTTTTATTATTTTTCATTTACCTGTTTTATTTAAAAGCAGTATAAGAGAATTTTAGTCTTTTGATAAATTTTAAAAGTAATGGAACAATTTTAATTTTTCCTGTTGATTACTAAGATTACTTTGCATAGTTTCAGCTATCATGGTCAATTCTACTGCCTCTACTAATATGGCAAAATAAGGACTGCTAGTGGTTAATTAGGTAAATAGGATTGAGAATGGACTCTGAAAACTACAGTATCATTGCCAGGTGGCATTAATGAGGTTCTTGAAGTTACAGATTACGAGTTTTGAGTAAAAGTAGTCATAGTTACCAGTTTTTCTCCAGCTTCATTCAGCTGCAGTGGTGTAGGTAGAGAGTTGAATTTAAACAGGATTTGGGTGAGAGTTGGGAGGTGGGTGTCAAGGGGGTTTAAGACAAATGCAATAGAGTAATTATAATAATAATTCACTATGGGATTTAAGGTGAATAAGGTAAAGAAAGAGAACATCCAGTGATGGATGGTGAACAAGGTGGTAGCATTGGTAGATGGAAGGGTCTTAGTGTTGTTAAAGAATTGTTGGAGTCAGAGGGAATGTTCGAAAAGAAAAGTGGTGGAAAGAAAGTGAGATTTAGAAGTTGAGGTTATGAAGGGGTTTTGGTCATCAGTAATGACAGGTTCAAAACTATGACCGTATAACTGAGAAGTTGAAGTAGGAGAAGGCTATCAGAGGAAAGGTGATAGGAGTGTATTGGAAGGATCATCCATGTGAATCTTGTGATTACTAAGAAGAAGGATAGTGTCAGAAAGAGTGATGATGAGTTAGGAGCTAAAAATAATACCACAGAGGGAAGTAGTGACTTGGGGGGCAGCAAATACCTACAATTAGTTGGTGGATAGTGCCAGGGGTGTCCAACCCGCAGGCCGCATAAGGCCTGGGATGGCAATGAATGTGACCCAACACAAAATCGTAAACTTACTTAAAACATTATGAGATTTTTTTTGTTTTCGTTAGTGTTTGTTTATTTAATGTGTGGCCCAAGACAACTCTTCTTTCGGTATGACCCAGAGACACCAAAAGGTTGGACACCCCTGGGCATTGTCTCATGCCTCTGAGAGCCAGTCACAATGAGATTAGTCCTAATGGTCCCAAGGCAGACAGTGGTAAATAGCTGTGAGTGTTTCGTGAAGTGAGGAGCAGGGGAATGTCTTCTACGGCAGGAAGTGTTCTGGGGTTCCCACTTGGTTTCCACTGGAGTCCTCCTGATGGAGGTGAAGAGTGCTACAGGAGGATTCTCTTTACCCAAGCCAGAACACGGATCAGAAGAGGTGTTTTTCTGAAACATAGGTACTCTCTTCTTGATTGCAGCCAAATGCAACCTACTGGAGGTGGGATAGGGGTAGGGAATCTTATCGTTGAATCTGGGCCATCTTTTTGCCTTGGAAAGTGATGGCCTGCTAGGTTGTGGTTCTGTTTTTAAGTTTCTGCTGGCTTCTTTTCAATTTCTGCTCATACTAGTCTGTAGGTAGTGTTGTATTACACTGGTACTTGTTTGCCTTCTGACTGTGTTGGAGGAGTGGTAGAAAGAAATCCACACATTATGTATATATCAGTTTTATGTATGCATATATATGTATATGTATTTTTGTATATGTAAATACATCAACTTAATGCATTTTTATCAAGTAGATTAGATACCCATTAGACACTGCTTGTTTGATTACCCTAATCTTAATGTTTGTAGTGGAGAAAAATTTGCCACCCCAAATGTGTCTATTTGGCCTGTGGATTATTTTAGGCTGAAAAAATTTAAGAAATTTTTTCTTTTGATTTCCCCCTGACATGCTTAAAAGAAGTTAAATATGGGGCTTATTCCAAGAAATGGAGCCATCAGCAGGGAGAAACCCCAGAAAATTTGGAAAAGGTGTGGTGGACTGGGGGAAACTTAACAAGGCCTGTTTGTAATTTTTAAAAAAGGTTTTATTTATTTATTTTTAGAGAGAGAGGGAGGGAGGGAGGGAGGGAGAAAGTCGGGGAGAGAAACATCCATCAGTTGCCTCTTGCCCCACAACCCAGGCATGTGTCCTTGACCAGGAATTGAGCTGGTGACCCATCCATCGTTTTGCAGGTCGACACCAAACCAACTGAGCCACACCAGTCAGGGCAAGGCCTGTTTGTTCACGTTCTTCTCCGTGTCCCTTAGTCTCTGCAAGGCATGGCAAATGTTTGTTCTTTTACCACTCTGTAAGTGTCTTCCCCTTTGAAGTCCCAGACCCCTCCTCTCTTCTCCTTAGCTCAGAATGTCATGTAAACTTAAGTTACCTTGTTGCCCTTTGGGCCTCATATTCTTAGGGACTTCTGTGTGTACAAAATTAAATTTGATTTTTCCTGTTAATCAATCTGTCTCATGTCAATTTAATTCTTATACCAGCCAGAAGAACCTAGAAGGGTAGAGAAGAATATGTTCCTCCCTGACATGTTCAAATGCCCAGCATTAGTGCCAATGTATTGATGATACAGAGTCAGTGTCTTTAGTATTATTAATATCTGGAAAGTATATTTTATTGGGATGCTATGTAATAGGGATTGCTGATTATATATAAATCAGACATGTATACTCTTCTTTGGCTTTCCTTATTACATTAAAGAAAATGATGTTAAGTTGTTTAAAATAGAGATATTTTTGTTGTTTTTGAATTTAGTTAAGAGGTTCAGTTAAATGCTGTGTACAGGGTTTGGAAGCCATAAAATTCTCTCAGAAATACTTGGTGGCAGGACTTTTGTGCTTGTGTAGGAGCAGATTTAAAATATATTTTATAAAAACTTTGAATCCTAATTTCTCTTATGTCAGGTTATGAGCTTTGCTATTTTTCAAATTTTAGTAAAATCAGGCATATTAACTGACTTATATGGTGGACCTAAACTAGATTGCTAATGAATCTCACAGCTTTTTGCTTTCTGAAAGTGAAAATCTTGAATTGCGTAAATCCTTTTTTGAAAATGATAATAGTATTTATTTCTTGAAGCATGCAATAGGTTTAATCTAGATATTGTAGAGTTTACAAGCTTCTGTCTTTAATTTAAAAACGGAGTTAATTACTGTATCTGTCTTCAACTTAACTATGTGACTGATTTTTTGGCAGAAGTTTTATTTTAGAATGAGTGAAAGCTAGTTATAAATAAAAACATTTAGAAAACTATAACAAATACAAACACTACTAAAGAATTTCTGATATGTATGTTAGACCAAAATTATTTTGCTGTTGTCTGCGATAAAAAAAAATTGCCAAATTAGCTAGTGGAGAGCAGATATAAAATAAGTTCTGTTCTTGGCAAAAGTTTTCACCATGTATTAAGATAATGCTAACTTCAGTACCAAACAGCCCCCAAATTCAGTGACAAAATGTACTAAACGCTCATTCCCTACTATGTAACAGTTTAATGTGAGTATTCCTTACTAGGCAGCCTTTCTTCAATAAGTGAGTAGGAGTTCGGGCTACTTTATTTTGCGCTATGCTGTACACCATGCTGCTTCCAGTTCTTTCCTACCAGCCAGTCAGAAGGGAAAAGAGCAGGTGAGGACCTTGGCTGGTTCACTTCTCTACTGCTGACATTTCTGCAGCTTAGAACTAGGTTATGTCAAACTTAGCCTGGATGGGAGGCTGGGAAATTTAGTCTAGGTTAGTACTCAGGATAGTGAGGAACCTGTTTGGTCAACAATGACTGTCAAACTGTGCCAAGAGTAAAATCGTTTTTTCAATTAAAATCTCTGAACATTTAAAAACTTTTTTTTAACAGGTCATATGATCAATAAACTGTTAGGGAAGGATTTTGAGTGAGGTTGTATATTTTGGTAAACAGATTATTCCCCAGCCCCATACACTCTTTTTAAAAAACGTATTTGATAGTGGTGAGGCATGTGGGATGGGGAGACCAGGCATGGTAGACGTTTAGGGGAAGTCATCTGAAAACAGCCTGTAATGATTTCGAATCAGAGGACTTTTCCTTTGAAAGACTAGGTTAAATAGTTTTCTACTTGCGAGCGGGGCCACTGATGTCCACACTCTGGTGTCAGTGCTCACGTTCAAGCACGAGATACAGCAGTGTGGATATGGGGGTTATTAGGTATTTTTATAAAGCTTTATGATAAATTTGAACTGTAGTTTAAAGTAGTTCTTTTTTTATGTGTTGGGAGAGGTCTAATTCAACTCTGAGAATTCCATCAAATGTTAAAGTGCACATTATTTCATTGAAGTTAAATTAGCCTAAGGTAAATGGTAAAATAGATTATTAAGTATTATCTTAATATTAACAGTCTAAATTAAGACACCACGAACTGATCCATAAAGGAAGAAAAGAACATTCTAATTGAATCATAAGTTAGTTGCTTATCACATTGTAACAAATTAAAATAAGCTTTCAAAAATATATTATTCGGTATTATCCATTTCCTATGTCAAAACATTTTGTATATCAGTACTCAGAGCATTTTTTACTTGTCTGTTTAGTTGTTGCAGAGTCAGCTGAAGGATTCCTCCTCATTTACGTTGTTATCTTGTAAGAAATAGGTAAATTACTTTCTTATCCATGATTTAAGGAAAAACTAGCCAGAGAATCAGGCCACATTTTTAGTTGCTGGATACTGGACTATCCCAATATTGGCTAAAATAGAACAAAATAATGGAAGTATAAATAATATCAAACTATGAACTTGACTTTATATGATAATTAAAATGAGTAGAAAAATTCCAAGAGCTCCAAAGTCCATTAACTGAATAAAGAACTTAAGCGTGTACGTACGCTTGTCTCTGAGCTTGCCTTCACATCGTGTTCTCAACATGGAGGAACATTAGCGTGCGGTCCAGGCAAGTTAGGTTCATTAAGAATTTGGGCAAGACTATTCAGGGCATTTTCAGGTTGAAATTACAGTAGCAGAAAAAGGCAAGTGTGGCGTAGTACTACAAATCTACTAAGTGGTGAGAATTGAAAACCTTGGCATATTACATTGTAAAACTTTCTAGCTTCTGTGGTAGATTCTTATTAAATATATGTTGGATGGTATTGTATTTTCACTTTGCTAAAGCTAGTTTTTGAAATGATAAAGTAATAAATATTAGTTTTTTTCCTAGTTCATCACTTTTTTGTTACTTTTCTATTTCAAAATCATTTGAGCTTGTTCTACTGATATGGCAGTCTTTTAGTTCTGATGTATCTTTGAAAATTTCAGACTTAAAAAAATGTTTACATAATTGTACAACGAGCACATATATTCTTTTCCCAGGTTTACCATTTTTAAACATTTTACACCTCCCCCAACCACGGTTTTGGGGAACCATTTGAAATTAGGCTGCAGACATCATGAAAAATCACTGCTAAAGACTTCAGCACACATCTCCTAAGAATATGTACATTTTTCTAAATAACTATAATAGCGTTTCACCTCTAAAAAACAAACAATAATATCATTTATTATACAGTCTATAATAAAATGTCTCCGGTTCTAAAATCTTTTTTGCATTTATCATGTCTCTTAATGTCTTAACTTCCAGACTCCCGAACCCCACAGTTCTCAGCTTTCTCTGTTTTATAATTACATTGCCTTTCTTTCACCTGTCTGGGTCAGTGCCTTAGAGAATGTCCCGCATTCTCAGTTTGGCTGATTGTTTATTTGTGATTAGATTGAGTTAACATATATTTTGGCACGAATACTTGCACAGGTGAAGTTCAGTGTTTCTTAACTGCATCACAACAGAAGGCTCATAGTATCAAGTTGTCCTAGTTATTGGTAATGCTTAATTTGATCACTTGGTAAATGAAGTCGTAATCACTATATTGTTTGGATCCGAAGCAGCCTTTTTTCTCTGCAATTATTAAGCAATCTGTGGAAGGATACTTTCAGAGACTGTGAATATCCTGTTACCTTACATCTTTCGCTCAGTGGTTTTAGCACCATTGATGATCCCGGCCTACATTAATTAAGACACATGGGGTTGTAAAATGGTAACTTTTAAGTCTATCATTTCTTTCACATGTATTGATTAGAATTTTACAGCTGTTGCAATCTTGACCCCTGATGAAAATTAATTTTAAAGTTTAATTCAGAGCTGTTATATTAGTGTAGGTACGTTGTCCATAACTTCTATCTGCCAGTTTAAATTTTTATTATAGTATTTTAATTCGTATTTTCAATGAAATAGGTTAGTAGTGTCCACTTAAGAAACTATTTGTAGTGTTCCTAATTGTAATTCTGTGGATTACATCTATAAGCTACTTAGAGATTTTCAGTGCTTCCCTTCCCACCCATGTCTCGACATCTTATTTTGACAGTTTTCCTAATTATGGTTACTAGATTGAATTATAAAATGTGCTCATGAACTAAGAAGGACTTTAACAATGGAGAATTATGTGAACTTTGGGAGAGTGAACTTTTAAATGACTAAACTAAATTGAACAGCAATCTGGAGATAGAACCAATTCAGTTAAGGATACATTAGTCATTGTTTAATTGTAAAGGAAAAAAATAGGTGGTAAAATATTTTTTGGTTTATAAAGCATTTGCCTGAATTATATATTGAGTAAATTTAAACTGTCTGCTTTTACTGTACTAGGAAACATGTTTCTAGGTCACTTTTCTGAGGCCAGTTGGTAATCACTAAAGAAATTCAAGCCAACTATAACATTAAATTAGCCTAACTGTAGTTCAGATTGAGGTGGCTTTGTATTTTGCCAGCATAGGAATTTAATGTGTTTGAAGGGAAAATTTTAAATTACAAAATGAAGTACATTATAGTATTAAGTTGTTCTGTAGGTCCAAAGTGGGGAAAGTTGGGAAAGTTAAACTTAGAATAAATCATGATTATTGTTCTTTTTTAGAACTCACAAATCATCTATATGATAAAGTTCTAGAGGCCATTGATGTTTTATTGAGAGGGAACTTAGGAACCTACCAGGTTTGAAAATTAGAATGCCAGCATAATTCCTTTCCTATATTACTTATGACAGTTGAATTTTCATTTATAAGGTAATTATAAATGTGACAGTAATGTTATTTCTTCTCTGTGTTTTAGACTATCCCCATAAATATGGTCCACAGGGGGGCTGTGCAGATCATTCAGTATTTGAAAGGATGCGGAAGTATCAGATGACTGGTGCAGAGGAAGTAGCACAGGTAAGGATTTTAAAACTATCTTGCATTTAAGAAATGGAAATGAACTTGGGCATGTGTTTCTGCATTAAAAATGTATGTTCTAACCCTGGCCAGGTAGTTCAGTTGGTTGGAGCATTGTCTGATGTACCAAGGTTGCAAGGTCAATCTCCAGTCAGGGCACATACAAGAGACAACCAGTGAATGCATCAATAAGTGGAAAAACAAATCTGTGTTTCTCTCTCTCTTCCTCTTCCTCTCTTTCTGTAAAATCAGTTTTTTAAAAATTAAATATATGTTCCAGAATTTCTGAAAGATTTACAACACTGGAGAAATACTGATATTTTTCAATGCTCAGAGAGGCCAGTTAACTTTCCTATAATAAAGACGTGGTGCTGAGATTTAAATACAAATCTCTGACTCAATAAGATTACACTGAATGTCCAAAACATACCCAGTCTTACACGTTGTATCATAGAATTTAAAAAACATTCTGTCTGAACTTGTGTTCTCTATAAATGTAAGTATTTGTACTAGTATAAAAATTAAACTGACTGACTTTCCTTTGTTTGCCTGGGACTTCCCAGTTTAACACTGAGAATTGTGTATCTTTAAGTAAACAGAGTGTTAGACACCTTAATAATAATCTCAGTGCTATTGATATTTTAATTGTAAGATTTTTCACCATTTGATTATACTTTTATTCTTTTTTCAACTTCTTTTTTCTTGTTATAGGTATAGGTTTATAGTTACTTAAAACTCAAGTTAAAAATGAAAAAAAATTATGGTAAAACACTTATTGAGAAGAAGTAGGGCCTATCTAAAGGTGATGAGCAAGCCTTTTCACAAAAATGGCACCAAAAGTGAAGAAGGAAGCCCCCGCCCTCCAAGACAGCATATGTTCAACTTGCTCCTGACTATGGTGCTCTGGATGTTATCAACAAAATTGGGATCTTCTAAACACAGTTCAGCTGGCTCATTCTAAATATAAAATCTGTACAGCGTAAAAAAATAAAAATAAAGGTGATGAACAGGAAAGAGGGATTTTCCCTAGAATGTATCAAAAACATGCTATAGCAATTGTGAGTGTGATATTAATGTAGGAATGAACAAATTAACCAGAGGAGTAAAATTGAGTGCTCAGGAAGAGACCCATACATATATGAAACTTGATTATATATTAGAGTTGGGATCTCAAATAGATGAGGCATAGTAGAGGTGATTGAATAAATGGAGCCAAAAAAAAGTGTTTCTCTGTTTGGAAAAGGATGAACTTGGATCTCTATTTGTTACTATATTTAAAACAAAACTCCAGATGGATTAAAGTATTAAATGTCTAAAATGAAAACTTTGAAACTTTGAATCATAACTCCAGTTATGATTGGGTAACTGGTATCCAGGTGTCATTCTTGTAGAAATCAAGTGGAAAACAAAGTATATGAAACAGTTGTTTCAAACATTGGAAACAGGCAATGTAAGATCGCATTTCTTGAGAGAGGAGAAATAAGTATCTTTGTGATTTCCCTGACTTTTTGACTTGAGGAAAAATTTCAGGTATTACACAAGGAAGGGCATCTCAAAAAGAGCAGGAAGTGTACAGCAATGTCACTGAGTTGAAGAAACAGGCCACAGTTTAAGGAGACAGAGTTTGAGAGGAGATGGCTATGCTGAGAAAAAGATCCAGATATCTGCACAAGGGTTTCCTTGAGTGTTAGAGGAATATTAAGCTATACATGCACAGGGTGAAATTCTATGAGGAAACTACCAGGGAAAGAAAAACTACTGTGGAATCAATGTATTATTAGAAAATACACTTGTTACAGATCCCAAGCCATTTTAGGAGTAGGCCGATTTCACCCTAGAGTTAAAGGCTATAGGAGACTTGCTATAACTAAGCTGAAAAACCAAACTTGAAAAAGATCAAGGTGACTTTCAGGTAAATTAGCTGCCTGTCAGCACAAAGTTCAGTAATACTTGTTAGAAGAGTATGCAGAATGCAGGTGCTCAAAAATGTAACATTCACAATGCCCAGCATTCACAAAACATTACTAGATGATAAGAAGTTGAAAAATGTGATCCATAATCAGGAGAAAAACCACCAGATAGAAACAGAACCAGGAATTACTGCTATTAGCATAGGACTTTAAAACAGCAACTATAAATATGTTCAAAGACTAATAGAAAAACATGAAACAAACAGAAGAGAATAGATATTATAAGAAAGAACTAAATGTAACTACAGAACTGAAAAGTACATCTTCTGAATTGAAATATTTAATAGATAAGAGCAAATTAATTACTGCAGAAGACAGAGTGGCTAAACATGAATAAAGGACAATAAGATATAGATGCTATCTAGATCTACCAGAAAGAGAAAATTACTGGACTCTGGGGGCAGGGGATGCAGAAAAAATATTTCAAATATTAATGTCTCAAATTTTTTTAATATGAAGAAAAATTTAATTTATGGTCCAAGAAACTCAATGAAACCCAGGTAGAACACACACACACACACACACACACACGGGCATATTATAATCAAATTATTGGAAACCATTGAAAATGAGAAAACCATAAATAAAAGTAGACAGAAAAGAAGATACATTTATATACAGGGTAACAAATATAAGAATAACTTCTTGTACTCGCTTCGGCAGCACATATACTAAAATTGGAACGATATAGAGAAGATTAGCATGGCCCCTGTGCAAGAATAACTTCTGACTTTTCCTTATACAGTGCAAACTGAAGATTATATAATGATATTTTCAAAGTGTTGGGAAAAAAATGTCAAACTAGGAGTCTATAGTCTGTGAAAATAATTTTCAAAAATGAGGGCAAATTAAAGATCCTCAAACACAAGCTGAGGGAATTTGTCTGTAGGAGATCTACACTGCAAGAATTGTTAACACGGATTCTTCAGGTAGAAAAAGGATAGGTGATGGGAAACACAGATTTATACAAAGAAGTGAAGAACATAACAATAAATATGTAGATAATTATAAAGGACATTTTTTCTCATTTGAAAATCTATTTAGAAGAGATGGAAAGAGATATTACAGGCAAATGGAAAGGAAAAAAAGCTGGGGTAGCAATACTTACATCTGCCTAAGAAGACTAAAACAAAGGTTTTAGTAAGAGACAAAGAAGGATACTATTTAATTATAAAGGGAGAAATCCAGCAAGAGGATATAACCATTGTAAATATTTGTACATACAACATAGGAGCACCCAAATATGTAAAGCAAACCTTGATATACGAGGAGAGATTGACAATAATACAGTCATAGTAGGGGATTTTTTTTAAAAAGTTTATTGATTTTAGAAAGAGGAAGGGAGAGAAGAACATTGATTGGTTGCTTGTCATACATGCCTCAACCATGGATTGAACCCAGAACCCAGCCATGTACCCCAGCTGAGAATTGAGTCACTAATCCTTTGATGCATGGGATGATGCTCCAACCAAGAAAGCCACATCAGCCAGGGCCATAGTAGGGGATTTTAATACCCATCAATGGATGTATCTTCCAGATAGAAAATAAACATGGACATGGTGGCCTTACAGAACACACTAGATCAAATGGACTTAACTGGTTATCTTCGGAGCATTTTACCCCAAAGCAGCAAAATATATATTCTTATCAAGTTCACATGGAATATTTTCTAGGAGAGACCACATGTTAGGACATGAAACAACTCTCAATAAATTTGAGAAGATTGAAATCGTATCAAGCATCTTCTCTGACTATTTTTATGAAACTAGAAATCAATCATAAGGGAAAATAACCTGAAAAACACACAAAGACATGGAGGCTAAATAACATGTTACTAAACAATGAATGGGTTAACAATCAGATAAAGGAAGAAATAAAAAGTTTATCATGAAACAGATGAAAATGAGAACACAACAACCCAAAATCTGTGGGACACAGCAAAAACAGCCCTAAGTGGGAAATTTATAGCATTACAGGCCTACCTAAAAAAACAAGAAAAATTTCAAATAAACAATCTAACTATACACTTAAAGGAACTTCAAAAATAACAAGCAGCCCAAAGTAGTAAAAGGAAGGAAATAGTACAGATCAGAGCATAAATAAATGTAATAAAAGAGTTTTAAAAATACACAAAAGATCAATGAAATCAAGAGCTGGTTCTTTAGAAAGATAAACAAAATCAACACACCTTTAACCAGACACAGAAGGGGGGGGAGGGAGTGAGGGAGGTAGGGAGAGAGAGAGGACCCAAATAAATAATACCAGAAATGAAAGAGAAGTAATTACTGACATCAAAGAAATTCAAAGGATTGTAGTAAACTATTAGGAGCAACTACATCCCAACAAATTGGGTAATCTGGAGGAAATGGATACATTTCTGGAAACTTAAAATCTTCCAAAACCGAATCAAGAAGAATCAGAGAATCTGAATAGACAAATTGCAACTAGTGAAATTGAAGCAGAATAAAAAAACTTACAACAAACAAAAGTCCTGGGCTGGATATGTTCACAGGTGAATTTTTACCAAACATTCAAAGAAGTAACCTCTATCATTCTCAAATTATTCCAAAAAATTCAAGAGGAGGGGAGACTCCCAAGCTCATTTTACGAGACCAGCAGTATGTTATTTCCATAACCAGATAAAGACATGACAAAGAAAGAAAATTATAGGCCAGTATCCCTGATGAACATAGATGGTAGAATCCTTAGCAAAATATTAGCAACTGGATGCAGCAGTACATTGAAAAGATCATATACCATGATCAAATGGGATTTATTCTGGGGATGCAAAGTTAGTACAGTATCTGTGAAACAATAAACGTCATACACCACATAAAATGGACAGAATCACATGATTTTATCAGTAGATGCAGAAAAGGGATTTGATAAAACGCAGCACTATTTTATGATAAAACTTATAAAACTCTCAGCAAAATGAGAATAGAAGGAATATACCTCAATGTGATAAAGGCCATATATAACAAACTCACAGCCAACATCATACTCAGTGGAAAAAATGGTAATATTTCCCTTAAGATTGAAACAAGACAGGGATGTCTGTTGTCACCACTATTTGGTTTTTAATCCTCACCCAAAGGGATGATTGGGGGAGTTCCAGCCAAGATGGAGGCGTAGGTAGAAACCCCTCACTTCCTCACACAACCAAAAGGAGGATAACAACCAATTTAACATTAATAAACAACCAGAAGCTCCAGAAAGTTAAACTGCATGGAACTCTGATAACCAAGGAATTAAAGAAAAAATCAACCAGAACAACCAGACCGGTGCGCCAAGACAAAGAAATATGGCCCAAATGAAAGAACAGAGCAAAACTTCAGAAAGAGAGCTAAGTGATGAGGAGATAGCCAACCTATCTAATGGAGAATTTAAAGCCCTGGTAATCAAAATGCTCATAGAACTGATTGAGCTTGGTCAAAAAATAAAAAAACAAATGAAAGATACCCAAAATGAAATAAAGCAAAATATTCAGGGAACCAACAGTGACAGGAACGAAACCAGTACTCAAAGCAATGATTTGGAATAAAAGAGAAAAATAAACATCCATCTGGAATAGAATGAAGAAACAATTCAAAAAAGTAAAGAGAGACTTACAAACTTCTGGGACAACCTGAAATGTTCCAATATCCGAATTATAGGGGTGCCAGAAGGAGAAGAACAACAGCAGGGAAATTTATTTGAACAAATAATGAAGGAAAACTTACCCAATCTGGCAAAGGAAATAGCCTTCCAGAAAGTCCAGGAAGCCCAGAGAGTCTCAAAGAAGTTGGACCCGAAGAGGAACACACCAAGGAACATCATCATTAAGGTACCCAAGATTAAAGAAAAAAAGAGAATCTTAAAGGCAGCGAGAGAAAAGGAGAGAGTTACCTACAAAGGAGCTCCCATAAAGCTGTCAGCTGATTTCTCAAAAGAAACCTTAAAGGCAAGAAGGAGCTGAAAAGTATTCCAAGTCATGAAAGGCAAGGACCTATATCCAAGATGACTCTATCCAGCAAAGCTTTCATTTAGAATGGAAGGCAGATAAAGTGCTTCCCAGATAAGGTCAAGTTAAAAGAGTTTGTCATCACCAAACCATTATATGAAATGTTAAAGGGACTTACTAAGGAAAAGAAGATAAAAAATATGAACAGGAAAATGACAATAGATTCACAACTATCAACAAATGAACCTGAAAGAAAAGAAAAACAATGAAAACAAAAATTAAGTAGACAACTAGAACAGGGACGGAATCAGAGAAATGGACATCACCTAGAGGGATTTCATTGGGGAGGGGGAAGGGGGGAATAGGGCATAAAAGGTACAGGGAAGAAGAAGCATAATTAGTAGGTATAAAATAGATAGGGAGAGATAAAAAATGGTATAGGAAGCAGAGGACTCAAAGAACTTATATGTATGACCCATGAACATGAACTAAGGAGGGGGGAGTGCTGGAGGTTGGGGGCCAGGGCAGGTGGATATAAAAGGGGAAAAATTAGGAGAACTGTAATAGCATAATCAATAAAAAATACTTCAGAGCCAAAAAAGAAAAATCCTCACTTGAGGATATGTTTATTGATTTTAGAGACAGAGAAACATCGATGTGAGAAAGAAACATTCATCAGTACTTCCCATACATGCTCCAACCAGGAATCGAACTTGCAACCTAGGTATATGCCCTGACAGGGAATCAAACCCTCAACCCTTTTGGTGTACAGAATGATGCTTCAACCAACTGAGCCACAGCTAGGGCTGCTTTCACCACTCATACACTCAACATAGTACTGGAAGTTCTAGCCAAAGCAGTCAGACAAGAAGAATAAGTTAAAGGCATCCAAATTGGAAAGGAAGAAGTAAAACTGTCATTATTTGCAGATTACATGATGTTGTATATAGAGAACCCTAAAGATTTCACCAAAAACTACTAGACTTGATCAATGAATTCAGTAAAGTAGCAGAATACAAAATATTCAGAAATCAGTTGCTTTTTCATACACCAATAATGACTGTCAGGGAAACTTAAGAAAACAGTCCAATTCACAATTGCTTCAAGAAGCATAAAAATACCTAGAATAAATTTAACCAAGGATGTAAAAGACATGTACTCAGAAAATTGTAAGACATTGAAGAAAGAAATTTAGGAAAATACAAATAAGTGAAAGCATATACTATGTTCATGGATAGGAAGAATTAACATCATCAAAATGTTCATAGTACACCCAGTTATGTATAGATTTAGTGCAATTCCTATCAAGGTGCTAATGGAGTATATCATACAACTAGAACAAATATTCCAAAAATGTATATGGAACCACCAAAGACCCTGAATAGCAGTAATAGTCTTGAGAAAGCAGAACAAAGTTGGAAGAATCACACTACTTGATATCAAATTATACTACAGTGTCATAGTAATCAAAACATCATGGTGCTGGCATATTAACAGACATATAGATCAGTGGAACAAAACAGCCTAGAAATAAACCTGCACCTTTATAGTCAATATTTGACAAAGGAGGCAAAACATACAATCAGGTAAAGGTAGTCTGTTCAATAAATGGTGTTGGGAATATTGGACAGCTACATGGAAAAAAAATGAAACTAGACCACCTTCTTACAATATCTATAAGAAAAAATTCAAAATGGATGAAAGACTTAAATACTAGACCCCAAACCATAAAAATCTTAGAAGAAAACATAGGCAGTAAAATCTCGGACATTTCTCTTAGCAATATTTTTTTCTAATGTATTGCTTGGATGAAGAAAACAAAATAAAAAATAAACAAATGGGACTACATCAAACTGAAAAGTTTTTGCACAGCAAAGGAAATCACCAAAATGAAAACAACACACTGAGTAGAAGAACTTGCTTGCTGATTATATATCTGATAAGAGTTTAATCTCAAAATACATGAGATGAAGAACTTTTACAACTCAACACCAGGAAGACAATCAGATTAAAAAATGGGCAAAGGACCTGAATATACACTTTTCTAAAATAGAGATACATACAGATGGCCATTAGACATAGGAAATGATACTTAATGTCACTAATTGTCAGAGAAAAGTAAATTAAAACAATGAAATATCCCTTCACAATCGCCAGAATGACTATCATCAATAAATCAAATAGCAACCTTTGGTGAGGATGTGGAGAAAAGGGAACCCTTGTGCACCGTTGGTGGGAATGCAGCAATCTTGGTGCAGCCATGGTGGAAAGCAGTATGGAGATACCTCAAAAAATTAAAAAATGGATCTGCCTTTCAAACCAGGAATCCTACTTCTAGGAATATATCCAAACGAACCCAAAACTCTAAGAGTATATGCATGTTTTATGTTCATTGCAGCATTATTTACAATAGCCAAGATTTAGACGCTGCCCTAGTGTCCATCAGTAGATGAGCGAATAAAAAAGTGTTGTACATTTACACAGTAGAATACTACTTGGCTGTAAAAGAGAAGGAAGTCTTATCTTTTGCAACAGCATGGGTAGACCTGGACAGCATTATGCTAAGTGAAATAAGCCAGGCAGTGAAAGATGAATACCACATGATCTCACCAATAAGTGGAAACTAATCAACAAAACAAACAATCAAGCAAAATATAACCAGAGACATCGAAAGTAAGAACAAACTGACAGTAACCAGAGGGGAGGTGGGAGGGGTTAATTGGGGGAAAAGGGGGAAGGGTTTTCAGGAACATCTATAAAGGACACATGGATGAAACCAAAGGAGCATAGGATCAAGGGTGGGAAGTGGGAATGGCTGGGGTCGGGGGGAGTGGTGGGGAGAAAATGGAGACAACTGCACTTGAACAACAACAAAAAAAAATATGGGAGAAAACCCAGGATAGAAAATACAGAAAAGAGCATAAGAGACATAGGTGATATATTTTTAAAAATTCTAATGCATACAATTGATAGAAAGAAAAAATGAGAGTGAAATAGGGACAATAATGGCAGAGAATTTTCCAAATACCACAGGATATCAAACAACAAATTCAGTAAGCTCTGTAATTAGAGCAGGATAAATACTCTGTAATAAATATAACACCCTAGCACATTATTACAAAAATCTAAAAACCAGTGGATACCCTCTTAAAAGCATCAGTAAAAAATAGTCTAGTAAACTTTCAAGAAGCAACAGTGAAAATGACAGCTCATTTCTCATTGGAAACAGTTGAAACCAGAAGAAAGTGGAATGTTTTGAAACACCTAATTCAGAATGATGTACTCAGTGTAAATAGGTAATAGTAAAATGAAGACAATACTGAAGAGAAAGTTGAACATGGAGTATTTAAGGGAGAGTGAAAATGTAAATTTGTAATTGTGCCTTAAATTTTAATTTGAATTCTCTTAGTAGTGTGTCATCAAAATTCCTTTAAAATGGTGGTTTTGTATTTTTTATTTTTTAAGTATTTTATTTTTTTAGAGAGAGAGGGAGAGAAACATTGAATGAGAGAGAAACATTGATTGGTTGCCTCTTGCCTGTGTCCCGAACAGGGACCAACCCCGCATCCCAGTCATGTGCCCTGGACAGTAATTGAACTGGCGACCTTTTTTGCTTTGCAGGATGATGCCTACCCAACTGAGCCACCCAGGTCTGGGCTAAAATGGTGCTTTTAGATGTTAACAAATGCTTAAGTGCTTGGATTCAATTGCATTACTAATTCTTTAAATACTTATTGAGCATTCAGTTTGCTTGCCAGGTCTGTGTTAGGTGAACAGCAATATGGTGAAGAGCAAACACAGAAATAGTGTCTTCTTTCTAGAACTCATGTTATAGTGGTTGAAGTAATAGGTGTCGGGCTGGTGACAGAAATGATCAGTTAACTACATAATAAACTGTACGGTTACTCTATGTAAGGATATAGGCACATGGTCCTGTGAAGTGGTATAACGGGTGAATTAACCTTTGTTATGTTTGAATGAAGAAGTTAACTAGATCCGGAGAGGTAACATCAGCATGTGCAAAGACTGTGGCAGGAGACGGACTGTGTTGGAGGACTGGAAGGAAGGAAGATCTGTGTAGTTGTACATAGAGAGCTAGAGTTGGGTAATGTAGTAGTATCTCTCTGTGAAGTAATATGAAATGGAAAGAAACTGGACAGGTAAGTAAAGTCTGCAGTGCTGTTTTGTTGGATTTAAGGCTTTATCCTTAGAGTAATAGGAAGTTATTGAAATATATGCAGGTGAGTAATATTTTCAAGTTTGCACTTTGAAAAGATTGCAGTATAGAGAATAGATTAAAGGCCAATAGTGGATAGAGATTGTATTGTTCTTACTGCAGTACTCTAGGTCATAGGTGATGGTAGCTTGGGCTAATGTGATGGAGACAGAGATATAATAGACAGGCTCCTTAGGATTTAGGAGACACATTTGACAGGCCTAAGTGATAGATTGTACTTACAGAGGTGAGGTGGAAGAAGGTATCAAGGCTTTATAAACACGTATAAGATTTGCTTTATATTGAAATGATTGCATATTGAAAGGTATATTTTGAAAATGTTTAAAAATGAAAGAATCGCTCGAATAAATAATCATCTATACAGTAGATGGTATGAGACTGACCGCATGTGATGTTTATGGGGAGTTTTTAATGGCATGGGGAAATGCCTATGGCATTAATAATAAAGGAGAACATGAGGTTGTTTATAACATTTACTCTTAAGTATATAAAATTATCATGGTGAAGCATGCCAATGTTTAGAAATGACTCTCTTTTTGACATAGAAACATAAAGAAGAACATGCTGTTAATGGTCCAGAACTCTTGAGGAGAAAACGTACAACTTCAGCTGAAAAAAATACTTGTCAGCTTTATATTCAGACTGATCATCTGTTCTTTAAATATTATGGAACACGAGAAGCTGTGATTGCCCAGGTATTTATAAGTTTCCTACTATTTCAGGAGTTCTTGTATCATTATAGACATGTTTTCCTCTAAGAATTGAAGTTAGCACCTGCCTTATTTTGGAAAGACAAAGTATATGTTTTTGATTGTGGTATGATAAAATATTTAAGGTAAGTACACAGATAATTGAAAGACCAGGTAGAATATTTTAGTGTCATTGTAAGAAAATGATTTTATGAAAGAGATGATACTGGAGCTTAGCTTTGGGAAGAGGATTGGATTTTCATTTGTGTTCTTAAAAGAGGGAAGGATAGGGGAATTGTTCTAACAAGAAACATTTAATTTCTGTTCTGTATACCCATTGTACTTAGCGCTTTCTAAGTTACATTATTAATTTGTATCTGTGTCTTCTCAACCCTTATTAAAGTATAAAATTTTGGGCTATACCCTTCAATATGTTCTTGATGTTGAAGGTAACCAGTGAGAGTTTTTCTAATGCATTTTGACTGCAAGGATTTGAGACTGAGAGGATGTATGCCTTTAGTATAATGATGAACTCACTTTGGTAGTGGTGATGAGCTTAATTTTTGACATATTTAAAAGCCAGGTGGCCGTGCCCTTAGGATATTGAAAATGTAGAATTGGAACTTGGGAGAGGTTTGAGCTTTCTGCATGGAATTTATGGGCATAAAAGAGATAGTTAAAGTAAGAAGAGAGAAAGGGAGAGAATGAAATCAAAAGGTAAGAAACTGAGATATACTATCTATATATAGTGAATAGGATAAGGAAGAGAAGCTATGGGCTAAACCATAATTAAAGAGGTAGAATTAAATAACTAGCCAAGGAAGAAACAAAGGTTCAAAACAAAATGCATAGTCAGTGGTGTCATTGTATAGAGAGGACAGGAATCCTTTACAATGCATACATGTATTAAATCATCCTGATGTGCACTGTAAGTATCTTACCGTTTTATTTGTCACTTATACCTCAGCAATGATGGAAAAAGTGGAAGGAGTACAAGAGGTAGTTGATTTCTGGTTACTAGAAAGAAGATTATTGATGTGCTTGAGGCAAGCTGTCAGTAGAGTTGTGAGGGTGAAAACGTTGCCAACAGTAAGAAATGGGTTGGCAAAAATAGTGAGAGGTTTAAGAAATGTGAAAAATAGAACACAATATGGTGACTTACAATAATATTAAATATTTGGGAGTGAAAGGGAGATGGGGATTACCTGAGAAGTTGGTTGAAGAGGAAAATGATCCAGTAGAGAAGCAGTGCAAGAGACACGTAAGCGAAAGAACAATTGATATGAAAAAATGTTCTTGAAGATCCGGGAAGGACTAGGATCAGGAATAAAGAAAAGTTATCCTTTAAGGAAGAATGACTCTTTGAGGAAGGTATGAACAGATGAAGATGGGAACTCAAGGTGAACTCTCAGTAAAGTATGAAGTGTAATCATCTGTGGAGAAACGGTTGAGCCACCACTGAGAATGGAGTGGAGGACTGTTAGGCCAAACCGAGGTTAGACAGCATGAGTTTTTAATGGGCCCCATCAGCACTGTTATGACTTTCTTTTTTTTTTAATGTATTTTATTCATTATGTTATTACAGTTGTCCCATTCCCCCCCTTCATTCCTCTCCTCCCTGCACACCACCTCCTACACACATTCCCCCCCTTTAGTTCCATGTCCATGTGTCATAAGTTCTGTATCTTCTACATTTCCCATACTATTCTTATCTCCCCCCTGTCTATTTTCTGCCTACTGTCTATGCTACTTATTCTCTGTACCTTTCCCCCCACTCTCCTCCTCCCACTCCCCTGTTGCTAACCCTCCATGTGACCTTCATTTCTGTGGTTCTGTTCCTGTTCTAGTTATTTGCTTGGTTTCCTTTTGTTTTAGGTGTGGTTGTTAATAACTGTGAGTTTACTGTCTTTTTACTGTTCATATTGTATATATTTTTTATCTTCTTTTTCTTAGATAAGTCCCTTTAACATTTCATATAAGGGCTTAGTGATGATGAACTCCTTGAACTTGATCTTATCTGAGAAGCTCTTTAATCTGCCCTTCCATTCTAAATGAAAGCTTTGCTGCATAGAGCAATCTTGGATATGGGTCCTTGCCTTTCATGAACTGGAATACTTCTTTCCAGCCCCTTCTTGCCTGCAAGGTCTCTTTTGAGAAATCAGCTGACAGTCTGATGGGAACTCCTTTGTAGGTGACTGTCCCCTTATCTCTTGCTGCTTCTAGAATTCTCTCTTTCATTTTAATCTTGGTTAATGTAATTATTGATGTGCCTTGGTGTGTTCCTCCTTGGATTCACCTTCTTTGGGACTCTCTGAGCTTCCTGGACTTCCTGGAAGTCTATTTCCTTTGCCAGATTGGGGAAATTCTCCTTTATTATTTG